>JACXGK010007192.1:0-12750 GCA_016801125.1 Novumbra hubbsi | reverse complement strand
TTTTTCCCTAATTCAGTAAACACGTAACGTAGTAAAAGAAACGTTAGTGCATACTCAACATTGTTCAGTTACATATAAAACGTAAAGCTCAATTTTTTCAGTTCATTCCCCGTCCACGAATCCCTCGAATTCTTCTTCAGTGTCCGAATTGAACAGTTGGGCGACTACGGCATACAACCTGCCCCGCTTCCTCTCGTCATTATCCGAGTCAGTTTCGCTGCTGTTGCCTGGCAGTTCAGAGATTATTCCTGCCTTCGTGAAAGCTCGGATCACAGTCGAGGCTGATATATCAGCCCAGGCATCCACGATCCATTGGCAGATAGTGTCGTAAATCACCCGGCGCTGTCTCCCCTTCTTGGTGAACGCAGCTCGCAGTCTAGCCTCGAACGCCTTGTTGACACCAATATCTAGCGGCTGGAGTTCTTTAGTTAATCCACCCGGAATGACGGCAAGATCCGATCCAGATCCATATATAAGGCGCTCCGGATTATGAGGCGCACTGTCGTTTTTTTTGGAAATTAAAGGCTTTTAAGTGGCCTTATAGTGCGGAAAATACGGTATATTAACAAACCCAACATGTGCTTGGATTGTTTTTGATGTCTGACTGGTTGAAACTCGGGCTACCGCTGAAGGGAACAAACTTGCGATTCTATGAGAATTTCAACAGTGACGGGTTGTCCTAACGTGGACACGGTTCAAGGGGTGTCTGAGGGGGCAGATTTTTCTAGACTGTTTAAGTTTTTAAGCAAATGCTACATAACAAAAGGAAGAGCAAGCAATAGGATGTCCAACTGGAGTGGCTAGGAAACACTACCTAGAAAGTTCACTAAAAAAGAACAAACCTAAAGAGGAGACTGGCTCTGGTGGACAATCCCCTTCTGGCCGGGCCAGGTTAGGATTGTAATAATGCGTGACCTTTTACGTCCATTTTTCATCAATATATTAAAATGTTCAGATGACCAACACAAAGTATTTCCTCCCACTTCACAAGCCCCTGGGGACGCATTGCCAGGCAGAGATGTCTCGTTGAGGACTCAATCCACTCACATTCAAATGGGATTGGGGGGCGAAAGGGAGCCAGTGACTAGAGAATCTCCAGGAGAGGAGAAGCTGTTATGCAAAGACAGTGGTTTGTCTATCCAGTGCCTTTCGTTTTCTCCTTTAGGATCCTGGGCAAGAATCCAGTCAATTAGGAAACAAACATTTCTGAGCATCAGCATCGCCTTTGTTTGCCTTTTTACATACTTAGATTTGCACTTGTTGTGATATGGTGCCGCTAATGCAGTGGTAAATTAATTGATTATTATGTTTAGTCCTGGAGGTGTAATACTGCAGGTTGTTCCTATACTCATAAATAAAATATCTCGATCATTTCTCAGTTGCCATTCAATTCAGGGTTGGAAAGCAAATGGTTTTGATGACTTGGGGCACATACATGATGCGCATGACTCAGAACACTGGGCCTGTGGAAGCATTCCAAAGTCCTGGAATGCATCTTCATTTTTTACATTTTCGAAGCATCTCATCCAAGGACGACACGTTGGCTTGTGCAGTACGCCATTGAGTGGTCTATGGAGATGCTAGAAACGGCGGACTTTAAAACTATAATTAAAGAACTAGTCACACACCCGATGTGGAGCAACCAGGTGCTGGAGAATTAGCAACCAAAAGAAAGTGAAAATGTTTTATTCCTGTTTATCCTATTAGTGCAATCAGAACATTCGCATGTCATGATTGTTTTTTGCTGTGCAATTGGCTAATTGATCCTATATGTACATTTGTTGTTCACCATTTCTCTCTGCCCGACGAAGGTCTTGGACTTTTGATTGTGGCAGACTTTTTTACTACATGAATAAATTATGAATAAGATTGACACTGAAACCCGCAACGAACATTTATCACATAAAATGTATATGGCACGTATCAAGAATGATTAGGTTTCACTATTGTTACGTTTTCACTGAAAAACATTTTTCATATAGATAATCATTATTTCACGATGCTCAAACAAATTGCATTAGTGGGGGGTGACCATGCTTTCCTTAGTGAGACAGTTAATTACTTCAAGTGATTTATGAACTAACAACAAATTCTAGACATTTGTTGTTATTCCCCATCGAACCAATATATATATATATATATATATATATATATATATGTGTACAGTGGGGAGAACAAGTATTTGATACACTGCCGATTTTGCAGGTTTTCCTACTTACAAAGCATGTAGAGGTCTGTCATTTTTATCATAGGTACACTTCAACTGTGAGAGACGGAATATAAAAATCCAGAAAATCACATTGTATGATTTTTGAGTAATTAATTTGCATTTTGCATAACAATTACACACCTCTACATGCTGTAAGTAGGAAAACCTGCAAAATCGGCAGTGTATCAAATACTTGTTCTCCCCACTGTATGTATACATGATCTAATATACATGATCTTATTCAATGAAAAGGAGGAGGGGAAAGTATACAATAATATACAGCCATTTATAACCTTAAACCTAACAAGTGATCAGAGGAAATTCCAATAGAACCAGCCAACATTCACAGACAGATGAAGGGTGCCTAGAGAAATCTATGTCAATAAAACCATTTACTCACTGTTGTTACCCCAGAGATACTGTACACACTGTGAACACTGAGAACACATTGCAGGTCGGGACTAAACAAGGCTCCAGCAATGCCCTTTTATCAGACATTCCAGTGGTCAGTTACCACAATACTGTAATGAGAAAGAACGGCCATTAAAATAACATTTATGTGTCGTCCGCCTCAGTGACGGCAATCCCTTTTAGGGCTATAACTCCTAACTCACCACAGTCACATGTAACTGTGGTGTTACTGTTGGTTCCAAAATATCTTAAAGGAATGATTTTCCATTAGTTAAAAGTCAGAACATCATCAGACAACCGGTTGGGTTGCAGATGTGGGGCCACAGCATCAATCCCTCCCTCCAACCGACCCATATTGAGGCTCAGCCTGGATGAGACCTTGGGCGGGGGGTTCGATCTGGCTGACCTGATGTTGGTTTTCCCCTTGGAGGTCAGAACCAGGCTGGCTCCCCTCTCTGCCGTATGTTGTCATGTCTGCCTGTTGTGTCCCCTCAGCTCGGCCCCTCCTGGCTCCTCAGCTGGTGCTGTTGCAGCCTAGAACAGGCCGGTAACACGCTCAGTTTGTACAACCGCACTCAATTTCAGTTAATCCAAACCTGCGTGTGTAATATCAAACATTTTCTCTCTCAAACTGCACTCGAGTAAACTCATTAACAACGAATCCACAATGAAGACACAGTGACAAACTAAATACATTTTTACTAAAAAAAGATTCAAATAAATGTGTACATTTGAAACCCAAATAGGATGCCATTTTATTTCTACAGACGTATGGCAGGAACAAACGGATGGTCTGAAATATTTTAGCTGGTTCATTCTCTGAAAGCAACAAGCTCCCTCTGTGTGTGTGTGTGTGTTGTATACATGAGAGTGCATACATAAGTATGGACAAAATACAGGGGCGGCAAAATAAAACATTGGCTAACACATAATTGTCCAACAACAATAGCAGAAGCAGTTTTTGGGGCAATGAAAACACGGAAAATAAAAGTGGCCAGTGGGTGAAAAAGTGAACAGCATTCTTTGAGGTCCATTGGCCTAGAGATTGTCCGTTAGTTGAGACCTCAACCGGTTTACAAATAATGATGAGATGAGGGACCATAGATTCTGCTACAGTGTCCAGCCTACTACTGAGGATCCACAGTGTCGGCACCAAGAAGACCAAAGCTTGACCACGGCTCAATAATACAGTGTCTTCTTTATTTTCTATTTTTATTATTAAATTATCAAGTACTTTATAAGAAATAGGTTTTACCTAAAGTAATACAGCAATGCAAAAAAGAAATAGCATTTTTTTGTTGTTTCACATTTCATTTTTGCATTATATTTTCCACACACAATTAGCTAAAATATCTACCCAGATAAAAGAGGCTCAATAGGTGTGAACGTTGAAAAAACGTTACAAATCAGGAGATGGACCGTTTTTATTTATTTAAATGTTTGTTACAAAAAAATAGATTAAAAAAAACCTGGAAAAAATATAGTTTAATTTTGACAGGCGGAAAACGCAAGTAAACCGTTTAAATGTAAAGATTGGTCTATGAGCCACTTCCTGGTCTACAACTGCACAGTGAGAGTATATGCCTACAGAATAAGATGGGTCTAGAGGATGGGGTGGGGCCACAGGATGGGGAGGGGCCACCGGATGGGGAGGGGCCACATGATGGGGAGGGGCCACAGGATGAAGGGTGGGCAAGTTAACATTCATTTCGGAATATATATATATATATAGATATATATATGCAAAAAAAAAATGTAATGGATTGGCACCCTGCCCACAGGATAACGTGATACCGAGCCCACAGGACTTGAGCATGGATGTTAAGTCCTCTGTGTACTGAAGGCTGTCTCAATGTCGTCTTATCCATTATTGCAATAAATTAATTCTTTAAAGATGATTACAAAAAGAGAACTGTTATATTTCCACTACTGAATCAACTATTTACATCTGTTTGAAAGCAAGCATTTTATACAGTCTGCCTCTATGTACAGCAATTCTTATTTCTTTAGCTTTGTCTTCACAGAATATACATATTTACTAAATGTTCACAGTTTCATTATATATTCAGTATCAATAGAGTTATGGTAGTTTATTAATGGTTATAGTTTCTATCATGGTGACACCCGAGGACAGTCCCCCGGATGATATCAGTTACTGATCTTCAGCAAGATTGTTGTCTGACAGTTGTCTTTTAAATGCTGCTGTGGGTCTTTTAACAGATATCGTCCCCGTCTTTGAAAACAATCTTGATTGTGATTCAGTATGCCAATTCACAGTTTGCTACCAACAGATGCAGTTACGCGTTCCGCGTTTACAGTTTTTTGGTCTTTTATTCATTTTTCATTTTCACTCTTGTTTCCTCTTCATCCTCTTCACACGTGGCCGGTAGGTTGCCAAAGGGTCTTCAGTAAAACATGTCAGACACAATTTCCACCTATGCATCTGAAAACGTCATCTTGATTAAAACGTTCTCCCGCGTGACCACGCACTGAAAAATCTGTACTTTTCCCTCAGAACTCACGGAAAGAGTGCCACCTACTCGATATCCTTATAATGCCGTGTCCCCATCTCTGCTACATTGAAAAACATCCAGAACTTTCCGTTGCTTTCCTAGCCCTCGACCAGGGTGGTGGTGCACAGCTAGGGTGGCGTCTGTCCAGTGTCTTTGCGGTACGTGGTAGTTGTGGGTTGGTCTTTTTTTTTTTTAAAGGCACTTGGGAGGTTTTTGGTTTTCACGGGAGCTCAGAGGAGACCAAGGCCAGGCCGGAGCTCTGGCGGAGTGAGGGGCCCGAGTGGACCGCTTTGGGACAGTCGGGCGTCAGGACGCGTCCGTTTTCCCCCACGCTGCCCGTGATCGACAGGCGCGCCTTGTTCCTCATGGCCTCCGTGAAGGTCAGCTGGGGGAGGAGACGGGAGCATGGGCACAGGTGTCCGGAGACGCCAGAAGAGGGAGGAGGGAGTAAGAAGAGACAGGGACAGAAAGAGAGGAAGGGAATGGTTAGAGGCAGAAGAGGTGGACAGAAAAAACATCAGAGGCTTTCAGATCAGGAAGCGTCATGAGGACGCCACATCGAAAAAGTCACACCACGGAATCACAGGACGTCCATCAGGGGGCCATTCATGACGATACCTCATCACACCACCTTATGTGCACATTGAACACGCCACTGCCATTGATCACGGCGCTCCTTAGCGTGAACGTATGTGTGGTTAAAAGGCAACAGGCCGGCTGACCAGGTAGCTGCACAGGGTACGGGGGGCAGGGGCGGGCCCTACGGGGGGGACGTCTGACATATACTGTGCCGGGAGTGTAGATCTGCAACTCTAATATCGCTAGACCCGAGGGAAATATCGGAGTGGTTCGGAGCTCAAATCAATAGAACTCTAAAAGGGGCAGTTAGTTTCCACTTACTTAATGCTTTAACACTCCAATAATGTATAGTGTTGTACCGCTCTAGCTTTATGTGTGCTCTGGGATGTTTCCTCATTAAAACCTGTGCTCCCATTTATGTTCCGGTTCGGACAGGGGAACATGGGTGTATGCAGGTGCTTCTATGTTTCATAGTTAGGGTTCTATGTTTCATAGTTAGGGTTCTATGTGTCATAGTAAGGGATCTATGTGTCATAGTTAGGGATCTATGTGTCATAGTTAGGGATCTATGTGTCATAGATAGGGCAATATGTGTCATAGTTAGGGCAATATGTGTCATAGTTAGGGCAATATGTGTCATAGTTAGGGCAATATGTGTCATAGTTAGGGCTATATGTGTCATAGTTAGGGCTATATGTGTCATAGTTAGGGATCTATGTGTCATAGTTAGGGATCTATGGGTCATATTTAGGGTTCCATGTGTCATAGTTAGGGTTATATGTTTCATATTTAGGGTTCTATGTGTCATATTTAGGGTTGCATGTGTCATAGTTAGGGTTATATGTGTCATATTTAGGGTTCTATGTGTCATAGTTAGAGTTCTATGTGTCGTAGTTAGGGTTCTATGTGTCATAGTTAGGGTTTTATGGGTCATAGTTAGGGTGCCATGTGTCATAGTTGGGGTGCCATGTGTCATACTTAGGGTTCTTTGTGTCATCGTTAGGGTTCTATGTGTCATAGTTAGGGTGCCATGTGTCATAGTTAGGGTTCTATGTGTCATACTTAGGGTTCTTTGTGTCATCGTTAGGGTTCTGTGTGTCCTAGTTAGGGTGCCATGTGTCATAGTTAGGGTTCTATGTGTCATACTTAGGGTTCTTTGTGTCATCGTTAGGGTTCTATGTGTCATAGTTAGGGTGCCATGTGTCATAGTTAGGGTTCTATGTGTCATACTTAGGGTTCTTTGTGTCATCGTTAGGGTTCTGTGTGTCCTAGTTAGGGTGCCATGTGTCATAGTTAGGGTTCTATGTGTCATACTTAGGGTTCTTTGTGTCATTGTTAGGGTTCTATGTGTCATAGTTAGGGTTGCGAAATTCCAGAAATATTTCCAATCAATCCACGTTGAAAGAAAATAAGCAGCCAAAGAAACATCCAGATTGGATTTTCAGATGACATAAACATGTCATTGGACAAGCTTGGACATCTGGGAAATGTTCCCAAAATTCCAAGAAATCCTGATTGGAGGATACATAGCATGAATAAACATCTCACTTCTCTATGCTGACAACTAACCTAAAAGCACAGAGCAATTCCTGCACCTGGGATCTCTGTAAAAATTGGCGATTTTGGGAATGTTTCCAGAAATGTACAACCCTAGTAATAAACATGAACATGAGACATTGTCTTCAGCCAAACAAGCCAGACAGACAATAGCGGTGGCCATCTTACAGCCACCACCCGGAAGCCAGACGAGGATGTCACATGACCACAAACGAGCAAATCACAAGGCAGGAGGAGGTAGGGGAAGCATCGCCACTGGTTACACAGTCAATCAGCAGCACGGCAAGCTAGCTAGCGGCCAATAAGGGAGGTTCTACTTACAGTACCACAGGAGGGGGGCCTAGAGGGGTGGTCTGGGGGACGAAAGGGGCTTCTTGGATACCAGGATTATATCTTAACATCCCCATCGCTCCCATACCCGTCAAAAACCTCACTGTGCGTTGCTAAGTTCTGGGTGCTAAGGGACGGGCTGGGGCAGGGGGTGTGGCCGGGGCTGTAGCCGGGACTGTAGCCGGGACTGTGACTGAGGTGAGGGCTGGTTCTGGGGCTGGAGCCGCTGGCCAGGGGGTTGCTAGGGGTTGGGTGTTGTGGGAGGTGGTGGTTTGGATGGTGGCGTTCAGACGCTGGTGCCTCCACCTTCATTCGCTTGGCCTCGTTCCGGGACTTGTAGCAGAACTCGATGAGGGCCACAAGCATGGCCAGACCCAGGCCCCCCACCAGGATATAGAAGACCCCAGCCACGTTGCTCAGCGACAGGGCCTGGGAGGACTTGTCCTAGGGGAGTGGACGACAGGCGGGCATTTAGAGGCGCGGCAATGGTGGGGGGAGGGCAAGAACACACACATGCAAACACGGGCCTACATACACACTCTTACATACACACTCTTACACACCAGGCAATAATATAACACATTACAGGTAAACAGTTACAAATCTCTCTTCAATTCTCTCACACACAAACACACACACATTCCAGTTCAGGCAGTCTCTAGCACTGAGCTCTGTTACCACGACATTTCATCTGGTAATCTCCCGCTACAACAGGCCTGTCATGTTTTGACCTCAATTAAAGAGGAAAACAAGGGCTGTGTTTGTCCAAAGGCTCTTCACTCCATTAGCACTGTTATCTCTGCTTGTTGTCATGTTGTCATGCCATATTTACTATCTGCACTGCTGAGGTTAGTTACCTGCTCCTACACTGAGTCTGTTTAGGTTAGAGACATCATCAAACCTTGCCCTGTAATACAGATGGTCTGCTTCTGATTGAAGTGTATGCGTGCTAAACAAGTGCTCTATCTTTATCCCTGGAGGACTACTTTTCAATTACAATCATTTACACACATTTTTTGGAACTTAAAAATGAATAATGGCTAGACAACATGGATCAAACGCTGAATACATTTCCAGAATGTCTGGTCATTTTGTATTATTATTCATCAAAAGCTGAAGCTATGCAGGACAATTGAACACTACATGTACCACTAACTAGGCATTCAAAATGTACTTTAGTCTTTTGGAATTAAATAATATTCAAATAAAAGTTAACTACTTAAGTAGTATTTTAAAATTACTTAGTTACTTTACAACACTGGGACAATATAATTTTTAATATTTTGTAATTGTTTATTTGTCTGTAAAGGAGTGTTTATAAAAACAAAAAATGTAGGTTATTAGTTACTGATACTGCCCAAACATTGGGGTCACCAGACATTTTGGTGGAAAAACGGGTGAAAAAGTTGTATTTCATGTTCTCATTTTTATAATTATTTTTATTACATTGTGGACGCTCAGAAATGCAGATCATTGAGATGGGTCATTACATTCAATTATAGTGGTAATATACAACACTCTAACATTACAGAGCCTATATGTTCATACATTGAAGTTGTGTGACTTCGGAGGTATTCACTGTGCCTTGTTTCTGATTAGGGATTGTGAGTCAGCTTGCAACGAAAATAATCTACTGTTCTTTTGGGATTTTTATGCTTGTGTTCCATTTCTTCACATAAAGACATGTTTATGATATAATAATGCATGTTATAAAAAGCCAATATATTTTAAAAATGCATTTCCAGTTTGGCAAGAAGCTATAGAGTTGTGCCATTAGATGACAGTTGTGAAAATAGCAACATAGTTCAAAAAAATGCTTGTATGTGATTGAGATCTTTCATTAATTCTTGACAAGGAAAGACACTTGACAAGAAATTCATTACTTGCTTCATAAGCATTTACATTCTGCTTTGTTGAGACGAGAGTTTTCATCACATGCTTGAGAAGTGCCCAATAGATAAACTTACTAGATGCAATCTAGTAGGCTACAATGACTGGCATACTAATCATGTAAAAATCTCCCAGCCCCTTCTACTCATCTAATTTCTATGACAATAACAACCCACTGTAACATCACAGCCGCATGCACTGGTAGATGCACTACTAAGTGTACACTTCCTAGTGTGGCATTGACAGTGACAACCATTTGAATGTCCTGCAGGGTGTCATTACAATACACTGCTGTGTAGATGCTACAATACCTCTGAAAAGTGAGCATGCCTTCCAGTGTGATGTGTCGTAGGCCTTAGGCTATGCCATAAGTTTCCCGTTGTACTCAGTGGGTGTGTGCGTGTGTGTGTGTGTGTGTGGGTGTGTGTGAGTGTCTCCTGCGTCTCTCTCTCTCTGTTTGTCTGTGGGGTGGGCGGGTTCATCAGTGTGACATCAGTCAGTGAGGAGGTGCGGTCCCAGGACCTGCAGGACACTGACCTTACTTCCTGAGGCCGTGGGTCCACACTCGCCCTTATCGTACCACCATTTGTTTTTCAGCTTGTCTAAGACGCCTGATTCACTCAGTTTCAACACGGCTAGGTTTACCGGGGTTCTTCAAAACCGCACGTGTGAGGTCGCGGGGGTCGGATAGGGGTCAGGAGGAAATAACATAAATAACATCATATGACATGTTATTTTATGTTATTCAGTCAGAAACGTAAAGAGCCCATGTAGAGCACTCAGAAGCTGAAAGTGACGAAGACAGGGGCCCCGTTGGTTTACATGTCTCCACGCTGGCGGCGGGGAAGGGGCCTGTTGGGCTGGGTGGGGCCTGGAGGGGCTGAGCGCTACAGACATATACACAGGGCCCCCGCTACATCGCTTTCTGGAACGGGCCCATGCTGCCGGGGCCTATCTCACAATAACCAATCAGACGGGAGTACTGTGAAACCACAACCATTGGCGGGACTTTGTACCCAACGCACCAAGTGATGTTCCATTAACACTTTTTAAAAAGTGTCTTGGCCCGTTATTTAAATAAAGACGTCACATTGAGATATTCTTCAAGTGACCTTCTGCCTTATGACACGTTGGGACATGTATTCACCAAGTGTTCACTAAACATGCCACGTAGGACTCAATTGAAAAGCATTAATGCTACACACTGCGAGCAAATTCCTGTCAGAAAAACAAAGTGCCATTTTAAATATGCCAACGTCGTTTTTGCTTAAAGCAAAGACATGAGCTGGTAAAATAACGCCCTCGGGTGTAATCGGATTCTCCGCACAGTTTGACCGCCTCAGAAGGATATTTGTTAAGTAATTCAGGCGATAAGGGGTCAAAGACAAAAGTGCCGCGACACGTCAGACTTTTGAAATCGTACCAACGGGTGAACAATAACATGCCGAAAGCCAATATTTGTGGTTTGACGGTAGTCGCCCTCCGCTCATTCAGAGGTGAAATACGTGCCGCCGCCGCCGCGAAGGGTGGGGGGGGGGGTTTGGTCACGCGGTGGGTGTCGCCCCGGCAGATGCCCCCGTTGCCACGACAACAGTTTTACCCAATCGGCATGGGGCTGACACACGGGTGGCTAACCTTCTCACCACCTCCGCCGCTGCCACACTCGCCCTTGTCGTACCACCACTTGTTTTTCAATTTGTCCAACAGGCCCTGTTCGTTCAGTTTTAACACGGCCAGGTTAACTGCGCTTCTTGAAAACGATAAAACATATTTGGGTGAGGAAAGGTGAGTTGATAGCATCAAATTGGGGATGGAGTGAGGGGGGGAACAAGGGTGGAAATAGGGGTAATGTGTTACAGTAAACCCTCCCTCACCCACTCTCACTCTTCCACTCACACTTAAGCCACACTCTCACTTAGTCATGCGATGCCGTCAACGGGGGGACTAAGTAACACTTTGACTTAAGCGGAGGTTCAAATTTGCCACACAGATAGGACCCTCTCACTGGACACAGAACAGACAAATCTCTTGTTGGGACTTGGTTCACTTCAGAGCAAAATTACACCCAAATAAACTCAGTCTCTTTGTCTTCCATAGGTTTGAACCCCTTGGCTCCTGAACAAGGGGCCCTTTTTCTATATCTACATAACCTGATTGATGTTTGGAACCCATACATGGTTCCCTAAACACAGGAGTACCTATCAACAGACCACAGTGGGAAATGTCATTTTTTGTATTCATATATTTTGATTTGGAAGTAAAACTTGCATCAAGAGAGATTTGTCCGTATGCATTCAGTGCCTTTCAACAGGGCTTGGCAGTTAAATCAAGTGCACATCAACAATGGGGATGAAAATATACCCTCATTATTATACCCTCATTATTGTCACCCTAAACATGAGCAAAAACATTGTCGACAATAAGTAATACAAACGCTGAGCTAAAGGTATCCTAATACATTTGTTCAGAGAAAAATATCTGGTTCAGCAAATAATGGTTTTCTCCTTAAAAAGATGGGGATCAGAATTATTGGTACTCCAGTTTCCAACGCTCACACACCTTCCCTTGCCAGAGAAACTGCACCGAGCCTTTGCTAAAGTGGTTTAAAACACGTCAGACCATTCCTCAACCTTTGTGCAGATTCTTGATATAATTCTGGATTCTTCATTGGAATTTAGAAAACTGCCTTTTTGAAGTCACACCAGCTTAACACAAAATAGGTCGCTGTGTGTCGCCAACAAGTTGGGCAAAATACATCGATTGTCCTTTTAACAATCACTAGATTTTCTTGTAATCAAACAAATGCACAGTACATTCCAGAATGGCTAGATTGCATGAAAATGGAACTCTGTGGCCGGGCTGTGTTTTACAGAGAGATGCACATGCAGAATGCCTGTGTCCACTGCGGTGAAGCTGTAACGTTATAGGCCAGTCATGTTTTCTGCGGTCCTTAAGGTGCAGGAAGGGCAGAACTGTCAGGTGTCGTGAATGTGAGGACCAAACTGCAGGTTTAGGCGTAAGGATATTTATTCCTTTGACGGTCAAGGGACCCGTCGAAATACTTGAGCCGTGTATAGTGGTAATATATACAGGCGTAATGTGGAAGATATGTCGTCTAGCACAAACGTGCTCACACAGAACAGAAATACAATAACGAACGCAGAGACAAGACACATGAGGGATTAAATAGGCAGGCAATGAGCCGCAGCTGTTTGGAATCAGGGAGGGATGCGTTCACAGGACATGGGTAACAAGACAAAC
>JACXGK010007191.1:0-26105 GCA_016801125.1 Novumbra hubbsi | reverse complement strand
CCTAGCCTGACGGTTTTCGCCTCCTTTCCACCCCCTGGTGGCCGTTGGGCGCAAGTACGGATCAACGTCACAATCACACCCAGTCACCAATCACTCACTCAACGGCCCGCACCTGTCCCTCATCAGTCAATCACGGTCCCTACATAGGTTCCCTGTTCCCATTCCCCTGTGTCAGTACAAACACAGTACTACGTTGGTTCGCTTTCGACGTATTGTTTTCTTGACTCCCTGCGTTTCACCGCAGCCAGTAGCCTACCAGTTCTAGTTATCCTCCTACTACACCCTGGACGTTACTGGAACATTTGTTACCGGGATACACTTCATACCCTCTCGTTTCTCACAACGAACGTAGAGTGCATTCCCCGCTGTATCAGTGCCGCAAGTCGCGCAATTGGAACCACCTTTTACTCTCTGTGAACACACACTGCTTCCTTCTGCTGCCAAAACAGCCCTGACCTGTTGAGGCATGGACTCCACTAGACCTCTGAAGGTTTTCTGTGGTGTCTGGCAGCAAGACGTTAGCAGCAGATCCTTTAAATCCTGTAAGTTGCGAGATAGGGCTTCCATGGATCAGAAAAGTTTGTCCAGCACACCCCATAGATGATCACTTGGATTGAGATGATGGGAAATTGGAGGCCAAGTCAACACCTTAAACACATTGTTGTGTTCCTTAAACCATTCAGGGAAAACAGTTTCCAAGAAAGCGTGTAAATGGTCTGTAACAATGCTTAGGTAGATGGCACGTGTCACAGAAACATCCACATGAATGGCAGGACCCAAGGTTTCCTAGCAAAACATTGCATCAACAAAGCGTCACACTGCTTCCGCCGGCTTGCCTTTTACCCATAGTGCATCCTGGTGTCATGTGTTCTCATGGCCACCATCTTCTATTGCTCTGTGGTCCAGTTCTGATGCTCTTGTGCCCATTGTAGGCACTTTCAGCAGTGGACAGTGAACCATACCTCCTATTCCCCCACCTCCCCCCCCCAATACTACTCTTACCCCCGACCTACCTACCCCCAACCTACCTGCCAAACTTGTCCCCCGGCAGGACACACCCACAACGCAAAACCTACCCCCGACTACACAACCGGACCCCTTTACCATCGACCTGACTTCACCTGTAACCCAATCAAAGGTAGAACGGGGCGGTCGGGGGGAGGTGCCCAACCAAGACAGCCTGGACCATACACTGGACGTCATCGCACAACTGTGCAATAACATCACCCGACCAGGTACCACAAAATAATCTCCATGAGCATCACAATCTCTTCTCTCAACACCCGCAGCATGTTCCAGCAGGACAAGAGGGCAACAGTTTTCAGACACCTCTTGACACAACCGGCCGACATCTACCTCCTCCAGGAGTGCGCCATCCCATTCAAGGGGATGGATGCGCTCTTGGAGGGGGAGTGGACCAGGGGAGACTCTTTCTGGTCAGGATCCAACACGGCCAGAGTGGACGGGGTCGGGACGTTGGTGACCAACCCTTTCCTGCGGCTCAAACGTCACTGAGCCGTGGAAAGCGGGCGGATCCTGGGGTTCCCCGCTCAGGGTCATCAATGTCTACAGCCCCACTAGCGTTGCAGAGGGAGTCTCCTTGTACGCTAAGCTCCGGTCCCTCCTCATGACCCCCTCACCCGTGGTGGTGGGGGGCGACTTTAACTGTGCCCTCAGGGATGAGGATCGGAGCAAAGGATGGGAGGATCGGAGCAAACCCTGAACAGACACAAGAAATCATCGAGGACTTCTCCCTGGTGGATTTCGGCGGCGAAATGGTCAAGGAGAGGATTTGGGGCTACTTTGGGGGGGTGGGAAGGAGGAAGGCGAGGGAACAATGGGCCCCTTTCCACCACCACAACAAGGCCCTCCAACGCCTTAGCCTCCTCCAACTGGCAGGCTTCAGGGTGGACCGCAAACTCTCCGAGACCAAGGAACACCTGGACACGATCTATCAGGAGGAGCAGGAGAAGAAGACCTTCAGGGCCAAATTCCAGGGTCTGGAGGAGGAGAAATGCACAAGGCATTTTTTCCGCAGGGCACGGTCAAAACAACAACGCATCCTGGCCCTATATAACAGTGCAGGCGAGACGGTGACAGACCCCGGAGACGTCAGGGGGGTGACCGGGGAGTTCTACCGCCGACTATACGACATCAAGCCGGCGGACGGGGATCTTGCGGAAACTGCCCTATAGCTGGGACCCCCCGAAAGTCTACAAAAAGTGGAGGGACTTTGCCTTCAGGACGGGTCTGCCGGCGGCCGGCCTGGCCTCATGGAAATACCGGGAGATCATGACTCACATCAGGAGCAAGGACATCAGTGAGCTCCTGAAGGCCAGGCCGACCATGGAACCGAAACAGGCATGGGCAAACATCAACCAAACATGCATCAGCAATAGACAAAAAGACCTGCACTGGGCGGCTGCTCACGGCTGTCTCCCCACCAGAGTTTTCATGTATCGGCGGCACATAGCCTTGACGGAGAGATGTCCCCACGGTTGCACTGACACAGAACCTTTCAACCATCTGTTTGTGGAGTGCGCCGTGGCCAGGCGGGTCTGGGCCCTGCTTGTTCCTCCAACAGACATATCCAGCTTCCTCCCTTGATGGCAGAAAACATCCTGTATGGTCCTCCGGGGGGCTGCAAGACCCCTCTACTCCAACACCAGTGGAGGATCATCAGCGCCGTCAAGCATGTGATATGGGAGACAAGGAACATCAGGGTCTACCACCACCAGGATCAACCGCTCATCGTCCTAAGGAGGAGGACCACCGTCCTCCTCAGGGACTACGCCATCCTGGACTTTCACAATAACCCGGACACTGCCAGAGCCACATGGGGTGTGACGAAATGGAAAGACGTCGCCATCTAGGACAACCCACTCATGTGGCTCCCATCACAACAAAAGCTCCGTCCCCGACTAGCACCGCCACCATCACGAGAGAGCACGAGGACCAGGTTCCAGCACCAAGCCCGGGCTACCAACCCAAAAGCCACGCCTTCTACTCCGAGGGACCGGATACACCTCCATCCAGACCTGGCCCGCCCCAGCCCCCCTGCAAGAAACCCATCCCAGAAGGAATTCCTCCCCACACGTGGCTTGAACAAAAATTTACAGCACCTCACAATGTAAATATGGACTTTTAAAAGTATCACATTACATGTAAAAACGGTTTTATTGTATGTACTAAGTGGGTGAATTGTGGTTGAAGTTTTAACAGTTAAATGTACAACTTGTTAAATAATTTTGGTAAAACCGAATAAACCAAATTTCTATCAGAACCACCATTACCATTTTCATCAATTTGAGCTACTGTAGCTTGTCTGTTGGATAAGACCACACGGGCCAGCCTTCAAACCCCCCTGCATCAGTGAGGCTTGGCCGCCCATGACCATGTCGCCGGTTCACAGCTTTTCCTTCCTAGGACCACTTTTGAAAGGCACTGACCACTGCAGACCAGAAACGCCCCACAAGAACTGCAGTTCTGGAGATGCTCTGACCCAGTTGTCTAGCCATCACAATTTGGCCCTTGTCAATGACGCTCAGATACTTACTCTTGCCCATTTTTCTTGCTTGTAAAATATCAACTTGGAGGACAAAATGTTCACTTGCTGCCTAATATATCCCACCCACTGACAGGTGCCACGATGACGAGATTATCAGTGTTATTCACTTCACCTGTCAGTGGTCATAATGTTATGGCTGATCGGTGTACATTGCCCAATTCATATTGGTAAGCAAAGATGTACTTACTCAAACCACTGTCAGGACCGCTAGCGAGAACTGTACTATTTTTTATGCTGTCTGTTTTGTTTATTTTTTTAATGTGAAAACATTAAGTATTAATTTTGCCTACATTAGTAATAGTTTGTAGAATCTAAGAAAATATATTCAAATTAATGTGGCAGGTGTAGTTATCAATACACTGCAAAAGTTATGTTATCCCTATACACTAAAATAATGTAGGTGTCATAATCCTCATAATGCATTCTTTTCACATTTCTGCCATTTATATATTCCTTAAGAAATGTGGGGATCACATCAAATAAGGCGCGTGTTTTCTAGCCAGGAGTGACAAATGTGCGTATGCGTATAAAAAGTTCGAGGTGGTGTAACTTTAACGGAAAACGTATTTGGGTGGTGTTAGCTTTTACATGAAACACAGACTCCCCAATAAAAATAACAAATACAATAGAGTTCCAGCTACTTCGGTCCTTGGACCACTGTGCCATTTTGGCTGCCCGCTCACAAAACTAGAGCATAAGCAAGTATTGTTTTCAGAAGAAATACAGAACGAAAACACAATATCCGTTTTACTTTTCTGACAGCAAAGAAAAGGCAATATTATTTTATTTCCCAGTTAGCCTACAAAGCACGTGAGTCATTACTGCTATGGACCTTGTTCGCCAATTCCTCGTTTTACTTAGGAATTGGAGCACGGCAATTTACCTGTATTTTCAAACACCTTTATTACTGTAGCAGATATCGTTTTTTTTTTAAAGAAATATGGCGATTAATACGTGGAAGTGTGTTTTACTTCTGGCTGTATGTGTTTGTCTGACAATAACCACGATTATTTATGGACAACACCATTTGAACTTGCATGACAGACTTGCCAAAAGGTAAATCGTATGCGATTCCTAAAGTTGTTCCTCGTTTTGCTTAAATTTAAAAACGTTTATTGTTTAATCTAGGCTACTTACTGCATTGAGAAATCGTTGCCAACACGTCTTAATTACTAAACGTTACTAAACGTTACAAAATAAGACGGTCAAACTGAGCCATTGAGAAAGTGAAATAAGAATGGATTTCTAATTGGTCGGTGCGCTTGCGGGGTTTATTGGGTTCTGTGGTCCGTTAAAAGTTTAATAACGTTTTTGTGCCAAAACTTTCACTGGTTCATAAAAGTGCAATGGATACCACAGATTTTGGTTCAAATTGACTCTGCTTCGCTTGGATTGGGTGTCGGGCAGGGCTGCTTTGTAGGCCAGGCACCTGCAAGCTAAATTGTGCTTGTTGCGCCTTTGCTTCAGATTAAATGGCGTAAATCAAACTATAAAGCTCAGTCAGTCAACCGTATTGTTTTGCATAATTTCCTAATCGCTCTACGTAATATTTGCTAGTTAAACTTGGCTGTCGGGTTTTCCTATTAGGAGGACTGCTCACGTTAGCATGTTATTTATCTGTTAAATAGTGACTCGTGCAGTTGTAGAAATTACAAGAGTCAGGCATGTAATGGCCCCCTAATTCATTTATGCAGCGTTGATATTGGTGGTAGTCTTTGTTTATTGGGGATTTGATGGCACTTTTTTATTAGGTTTATGTGGGATGTTAATTTTGGTTGATCTCAGTTTGTCAAGGAATTCTGACATTTCTGTAATAAATGTCGTTTTGAATCTGAAGAAATTACATGGACGTTCATGGTGTTGGAAAATTACAACACCTTCATGGTGTTGGAAAAGCTTTTTATCCAAATATTGGTTTTAAGAGAGCGAATCACTACAAATTTGACATGCAAAGTCAAATTGAAGTCCCATTTTGACTGCCTTAAAGATATTAAGTGCTGGATGTCTAAAAACAATCTCCATTTTAATGCAATTTCTTGTATTCTGGAATTCGTCACTCTTCATTGGGACGCTTGCAGCTTGTTCAGAATGCGGCTACTATGTTGTTGTCTGATACCAGGAAGAGGGACCATATTTCCCCAGTTTGGCCTCTTCACTGGTTACCAGTCAAATACCGAAACAATTTTAATGTGCAGGTACTTGTTTATAAGGCTTTAACTGGATTGACTGCATCGTATATTCCTGATCTCCTTACACAGCACCACTCGTCCAGGCCACTTAGATCATCTAACCCTGCTGGTTTTAGACATTCCACAGTCTTGGATGAAAACAAAATGGGATTGTACCTTTTAGGTTGTGGCCCGTAGACTGTGGAATAAACTGCCCATCTCCCACCACTTAGACATTTAGACCTCATCTTAAAACATATTTTAATTTTATGGTGTGCTAGTCAGTTTACGGTCACTCTTGTGTAACTGTCTTGTTTGTTTTTTTGTTCATATTTTTATATACCGTGATTGGTGCACAACATTGTACAGCATTTTGTTCAGCATTGGGTGTATTTAAAATGTGCTCTATAAATGAATTGACATGGCGCCTATACTAAGTCTGCCCACCTGCGGCCTGTGTGGAAGATCAATTGTACTGGTAATTGTGCCATTAACTGTTTGGTTTAGATGGAAAAAAGTGAGAGTCCCAGTGGATGTGCCAGAAAAGTGTCTCAAGAGGTATTGGTGTTGGAAGATGCTCCTATGCTCCCGAGCAGGATTGGGGGGGTATTTTAAACATGTTCAAACATGTTTATGGTCAAAACAAGGTTTGCTTATTTATTCTTTAATGTAAAAAGATCCTACAGATATTTGATGATTTTTGTCAATTAACCACAGCTGGTAATCTGTCCATGTAAAATTAGTTGGTAGCTACTAAGGATTCATTTGTACTGAATACACCTTAAACAAAACTTACAGAAATGTTTTATTACCCGTTTCGTGACCAGTTGAGTTACATTCATAAACTAAAAAACCTGCAGTTCTCTATTTTAGTTTTTAGTAAATTTTGTTAGACATGCCATTCTTCTCATTGGTAAAATCAATGCCTTCCACTCGGCTGCATCATTGCAAGACTAGGGTTTGAATTCTGCTTGCGATTAGCATAGGGGTCTCACTGAGGGCGTTGCAACTGGCAGCTGAATCTAGGGAAAGGCTGGAGAGTGTGCTCCGTTAGGCTGCTTTCCATTTTCGGAATATTGCAACATCTGAAACCTTATATCAAAAACAGATGCCAAAATCTGAATCTATGCCTTTGTTACTTCTAGATTAGATTACTGCAATGCTTTTCCCTCTGGTTGCCCTAATAAATCAGTAAATACACTTAAATTAATGCTGAACACAGCTGATAGAATCTAAAATGAAACAAAATGTAACGCATTACTCCAATTTTAGCCTCTCTACACTTGTTAAGGCTAGGACTGATTTTAAGGTTTTATTGTAAACCAATAAAGCAATACATGGACATGGCTCCTATTTACCTCGATAAAATGATCAAGCCCTAAATATCTACACGTAACTCAAGATCACAAGATGCAGACCTTCTAATTGTACCTAGAAGTTCTCTACAAGCAGCTGGAGGCTGGGCTTTCTCATAGAGCTCCACTACTGTGGAATGATCTATCAACTAAGGCTAGAAATACAGACTTGAGGCCTCCAGTGGCGCAGTGGTCTATGCACTTGCCTCGTGGGTAGACCCGCTGCGTGGGTTCAAGCATGGGGATCCGGGAGTGCGGCTCATATTGGGGGCAGGTAATCGGAGGGGAGATGGTGTGTTGCTTCCTTTTTCCATGTGGTAGAGGGCAGTGTGTGTCGTCAGGGCGATGGCATTCAGCGGCGTAGCCACTGGCTTGCCATTGTCTCTTTGTTGCTCCCCTTAACCAATTGGAGTGCTTGCAGTACTCCGTCCTCATTCAGGGTGGTTGTGGTGGGTTGGTGTCCCTTAGGTTGATGCTTGGCAATGTGGGTGGATTGACATCTTGCTTGCTGGGCCTGGATAGGGCCACAGTGTCACTGGACCCCCTGCCTTAGCCCCAAGGTGGTCTTGACCCACACCTCTGGAGTACAAGTTGCCCCTCCGCCTAACCCTAACCACCTGGGTTGTCCCTGTCTTTGTCCATCTTGTCATGCTTTTGACCTGGAGTTGATTTATAGACTCTGGACACAGACCATGTCCATTTTAGAAATTATTATAACTTCTCCTGGCACTGGTCACCCCTCCGAGTCTGGTTCCTCTCGAGGTTCTCCTTCCTAACATTTGGCCCCCTTAGGGAGTTTTCCTAGCCACTGTGCAACATCACTGTTGTTGCTTGCTCTTTGGGGTGTTTTGTAAAAGCACTAAGTGACAACTGTTGTGCCAGTCCTGAAGGGCAGTAACTGCTTGCTTATTCTCCTTGGATTTGAATTGCATTCATCTGGTATCCCACAAAAGCAGTCCCTAATTAAAAGAGGATAACTCTTGGACGGTTGTATTGCCGGTTTTAATGGATTTAATTACCCAACTATGTTGTGAAACCACCCAGGAAACCAGGGACTTCATAAAATGCTCTGCTAAATTATTGAGTTTCACCTTGATTTTTCCTCTCTCAGTCTAGACAAAGAGTTTCATGGCATTTGGAATGGTGATGAGGAGCTATGGGACAACAACACATCAAATGGTTATGAGGTACTTGCACACGATAAAGGGTTATGAAACCCCCCAAAGCCAGTATTTTTCAATAGAGAAAAGCAGAGTGGGCTAGGAGCTACTTTCTCTGCTGTTGATTTCCAGAACAACCTGGCATTCTTGCTGCAGAGGAAAATTATCACCTGGACGCAAAATAACTTTCCTGCAATTTTGTGTATTTTAAACAAGCTACTAACAATGAAATTATATTTAATCTTCTGTTGCTGGAGATTTTCTTGCTGTGAATGATCATGTTTTATTTCATACATGCTGCAGTCATTTGGATACCTATTCTGGCTTGGACCTCTTGTCTTTCTGTCTCTCTACTCAGCTGGGGGCCTTGTGCCCTTTGAGAGTAGCAGTGAAGAAGGATGACTTCCTCAGACAGCACTTTAACTTCAGCGTGCCTGTGCTGCAGACGGCTGGGAGCTTCAGCCAATTGGAGTGGGGGCGGTTGACAAAGTATCTGCCCCCCTATGGCTGGAAGGACCTATCTGAGGATGGTACGAGCACACTTCAGGTTTATTATTTTCAACAACTGGTATATTGAATATTATCTATATTATTGTCTATCAACTCATTGTTCTCTCTTTGATTCTTTCTGATAAGTGGTTAGATCCACCCTGGCCCTGCTCAACGACTCGTCCAGTAGCCGCCTGTTTAAGCGTAGGTGGCCGGGTCAGTGTGTTCGCTGTGCCGTGGTGGGCAACGGTGGCATCCTTAGAGGCTCCAAACAAGGCAGGGCCATCGACAACCATGACTTTGTCTTCAGGTTGGCAAACTTCTGTTATGGCTTTTTGACCTTAGAAGCTAGATGAGGTATATTTCAATTGCGATTACTTTCCTCAAATTAATTCCTATGGTTTGTAAGCGAACGCGTGCCGTGAGGGGTAATAAACGACTGATGGTAAATCATTTGTTCTAGGGTAAATGGGGCGATCACTAAGCGATTTGAGGAGGATGTGGGCACAAAGACGTCTTTCTATGGCTTCACCGCAAACACTATGAAGCATTCCCTGATATTATACAGGAAAAACGGTTTCACCAAAGTCCCCCAGGGGCAGGTAACAACTTGGTATTGGATAGGCTACTCTGTTACGTTTGGTCCTTTGCCAGGGTTCTAGTTGTGAACACTTCAAATATTTGACTGTATTTCCAAACCTATAGAGAGTCCGGTACATCTTCATTCCGTCCAACCAACGTGACTATGTGATGCTGTCAGCTGCTATCCTGGGTGTCCAGGTCCCCTCTGGCCGTGACAGGGGGGACTGGTGAGTTGGAGGGGGTCACGGCTGGGGTCATTCATATGTAAAACCCAGTTTAAAAAGAGTAGTACATTTGTTCATCTTAAAATATTGCTGTGTTAATATTCTGTGATCTTGTGTTGTTGAAGGCACTCATCCACACTGTAATATACTTTATTGCCACAGGATGGTAGTGTTCTGTTTCTATTAATGTGTCATGTTCGGTTCAATTCGTGTATCTACTGCATAGGTAAACTCTACTTGTAATGACTTAAAAATATATATATAAAGTTAAACTTATTGTAAAATGCTATTTTCCACCTCTAACTACATTTATCTCTCAAAATAGGCCATCTAAATACTTTGGGTTTAATCCACCAATTCAGCACTTCAAAATTCTTCATCCGGATTTCATTACATATGTGACACAAAGGTGAGACATGCCTGGTTAAATTGAACATTTTTTTGTTGTTGTATTTTTTGTTGACTGCATCTGACGTTGAACAGTATTGAAGACCGTTATTGAATGCACAGGTTTCTGAAGTCCCATCTGCTGGAGTCTAGGTACAGTCACCTCTACATACCGAGCACTGGGGCCCTGATGCTTTTGACCGCACTGCACGTGTGTGACCAGGTCCGCTCACTTCACCACACCACCACACACATCTATTGGTCACTTGTCGTTGTTTCAACGAAGTTATGAAAGTGATTCATTAGATAACAATGATGGAGTCTGTGGATAGTCTTGGCGTAGACCCTATTGACAGTTATTCCACTTCTCAATTACATTTCAACCGGTTTACTTTCGTCACCATACTGTTTTTGAAAGCTAGATGCTGCTATTGTGAAATTGAACTGAGAGCGCTAATATTTACACAACGCCAACTGTGGAGAATGCCAGCTAATGTGCAAGTAAAATAACTTATTTGACCCTCCCACAGGTGTCTGCCTATGGATTTATCACAAGAAACTTTGCAGACTTCTCAGACCACTACTATGATGCTGTGAAGCGGCCCCTGCGTTTCTACGTCAACCATGACCTGCGGATGGAGAGCGGGTTGTGGGAGTTGCTGCATGCGCACAAAGTGATGACACTGTACAAGAGAAAAACTAAGAAGTTATGAATACAAAAATTAAGTTTTTTTTTCCCCATTGCCTGAAATATCCTGTGTGGGTTGTTGAAAAAAACCAAAATGGCAAACTTAACCTGGAATTGTGCGGTCATTCTGCAATGGTTTTCCTCTCAACTATACCGTGTGCTCGCTGGAGCTGTCTGTTTTTGTTTGTAGCTGATCATAGTGAGATGTTCGGCCCACGACTGTACCGTACTGCACTGTTTTTGCCTGTTTGTGACCTGCCTGTTTGTGACTGGCCTGTTTTTAACCTGCCTGTTTGTGACCTGCCTAATAGTTTGCATGATTCTTTCCCTTCTCTCAAGGTCTCTCATTAGCCATTTCAGCCCAGAGAATTGCCTCAGGTGGGGTGTTTTTTGCTTGTTACACCTATGTCTCTGAACCCTAGAAACTCATGTGCATGAAAAGCCCAGAAAGACAGAAACTTTGTTGAATTATTTTTGGCCACTTACATTTTGTACAGTAACTCAATGTCTTTATGGCTGTCTGCCTGCTATATCAAGCCTCAGCCATGTCACTTAACTGCACGTAGGAGCAATGAATTTCATGAAAGGCATGGTGTACCTAATAAACCGACCACTTAGTGTAAGTACAACAATAAACAAGTATTTATTTATAAATTCTTTACAAGCAGGACCGAAAAGCTTACATCTTTTATGACAAAGCACTGTTTTGTAAGGGCATTAAATGAAATAATTGATTGTTTATTCACGTGAAAAGACGTCATTGAAAGGCTGATAAAACTCCCATGTTTGCCATGGAGGAAGTCCCTTCTGAAGGAGTGGCTGCTGGAGGTCCTTTGTCATTACCGCCACACTCAACATTAAAGGCCCGTGACTGTGTAAAGCCAAGCTCAGGTGTTCCAAACGTCTGTTTGTGGGACCAGGGTCGTCTTTGATCATTTAAAGAATCCTTATCTCCTCTGTAAATGCAGGTGCAGAGACTTATGCAGCTCGCTCTTGCTCTCTCATGTTTTCATTCTTTTAAAATATTCTGCAATGCCTATTCTCATTTAAAAAAGTCGCTTCGACAGGGGGTGGTAATGAGACCATTCACATATGTCCGTTTATGCGAACCTTTTGTCGGAAAGCTTTGACTTTTGTATTTTTGTTCAGCGCTGAGCCGAGGCTAAGCCACAATAAAGACAACATGACACATGGTTGAAGAATCAAGCTTTGATCTGATAAAAAAATTACATCAATGGATCTGATGTGTTATTATGAAAAAAAATATGTATAGCAACGGCACCTGATCAAATTGCAAAGCATGACATCCATTGGAATAATCAATTTAATATAAATAGTTGTTTTTAGTATGTCAAGAAAATCACAAAAAATACAGACAACTAGAATTTGCGTAAATCGGGACGCACCGCTTGCGGTTTTTGGAAGCGGAGGAGGGGAAAGCAGGGACTGAGGACTGTGGGAGGGACGAACATTGGATCTGGATTAGATCTTGCGAAGCAAGTGACAATGTAGCCGAGTCTTAATTTCGTGTCGGAGTTTAAAAATATTCATTCGATTATACATAAACTGTTTATGTATTATTATGACATTGATGAAGTAACCTACCTGTGTACGAGGAAATAAGGAGTAAGATTTGCTTTTCTGTGGGAGAGTCGAAAATACTTTCATTGAGTTATTGGAAGGCTACGATTACTTTTGCTTGGTTTGGACCTTGAGGGCTCTCTGAATACTGCCACCACTTACATGTATTTCTGCTTACTAACATGCCACAACAACAGTGTGTAAGGTAAGACAAATGCTATTTAGAAATGTATTATTACGGATACAGATGGAGATGGCCCCTAACGACGCGTTCGGAAACTATTGCTAAAAAGTTCAGTCCGAAGGTCGCTAGCGTAAACGTTAGCTGTGCTAGCATGTTATTTTAGTAAGCGAAACGACCGCGAGACTGAAAATAACGACTACAATCAAGTCTTGAAAGTTATGCTACTTATGTATTTTTTAGATTTAGTTAGTAACAAAGTCCATTTGCATTGCACGTTTGCACCATTTTTTGATGTGTTTTAAAAATTGATAACTTTTTATACTTGAGAGAACTAAAATTAGGTACAAATCTGATGTCGTCTATGTAGGCAATAAATTATCCATCAATTTAAGCATGCATTATCGTGATTTGTTTTTTAATTGGGACAACTCGGGGGGGAAACTGTCAGCCCATCACTACTTACAGTCCACACGCGAACCTCTCAATCCCACATTCATGTCCCTCCTAACAATACAGCGAGCACGGAAAGGCCGGCTACTGGCCTTGGGGGGGGGGGGAGAAAGAGAAGAACATGATCACTGTTATTGGGAATGACAGTTCTGCTTACGCCCTGTGCGTCTCTCTTTGGGTGTGTGATGTCCTCAGACTGCCAAGTTATATAATGCGGCAAGTTGTGATAACACAAAATCGTGCAGATTTGTGCTGTGCAGACACCATGTCATTGCAAGTGTGATCCTGCTGTGCACATTGAACTTTCCCTAGTGTAGGCTTTGTTGATATAGCAACACTGTGCTTTACATGAATTTGCTGGCCATGGTCATCGGGTAAACATCGTCGTATGTGTTGTTGTACATTTATGAACGAGATTTAATACTCATGCCATTCATGTGCAGAAAGTCTGTAACTGTTTAAAAGAAACATAAACAAACGAGGCTACATCTTCCTCTCGTTTTCGCAATTGTTATTGTCAATTGGGGTGGAAGAGTTTAAGTAGCCTTCGATTCTAATGCATTTGATCCATGATTAAGAATTTAAAAAAAATCTATCACAGAGCCTCGGAGAGAACTGTACATGACACCCGCTCACATGCTGGAAGAGCTCTGAATAAATGTCCATCATCAGATTTGGATTGAGTTGCTCTCTCAAACCGTTTGCTTGGTATGAAGTCTTGGTACGCATTGCAGGCTTTTCACTGCTTACTGAACTTGTGTTGAGAGAGATCAAATGGGCTACTTAATTTATTTTTAGTTTCCTTTCTCCATGAATTGAAGGAGAATGATGCATATGTGTATATGTGAGATGTATATTTTTTTTTAGTTTTAGTTTTACAGGATATGACTCCCTTAGTGTTTCCTAAGAGGAAAATTGCATGCTACTGATTTTCCTGTAAAGGCAAGTAGGGGGGGGGGGGAAATTGCTAGATATATTGTTCTTTGTGCAACATCATTTTTTTTGTCTTCAGAGTTTACGCTTTTGTACATTGCCAAATGGTTAGGCCCATAGCATAGAGGTCAAATGAAGTTGAAGTAAGCCCGCTGGTTTTCGTTTTTCGGGATGTCGGTTCTTTGTGGGCAATGTGTTCTGGAAACCCAGCTATAGGCTAGTTTAACCTCCATTCATTTTCTAACCATAAAGGATTTAAAAACGTGCATTTCTGTGTGGTTTGTGCAATATTGGCTGGTTGTTATCATAACCGGTATTGTCTGCCCTCAGGATTTGGATGGCTGGATTGAGCTGCTCCATTCCAGCCTACTCTGTGCTCTGACCACAGCTGCTGACAGAGGCCTACAGCCCAACGGTAGCGCTACACGACTTCATTCCCCAAAGCTCTCTGGAAATCACATCTTTCACAAACACAGTCAGAAAGTTGAACAGGAAATTAAGCAGCAACAGAGATTTTCCATTTATCTGGCCTCCTTGGGCTTGGCAACTGTAACCGAACTGGGAATTGAAACTGCTTATTTAAGGCTGAAAGATTCTTCATCTACTACTTCACGTGCCCTCACCTGTTTCCTGTGTTGGTTTATCGGTGGGTCTGAGGACAGTAGCTCTTAGGTTGTTGATGCTACTGTTCCTCAGCATGACTTTGTGAGGTGGTGTCTACCTGGACTCTCGACGTTCACCCCTAAAGCTCTTACGCGACGTGAGGAATCATGGGAAAAGAGCAGGACCTTCTGCAGGCTGTCAAGAACGGGGACCTGCCTTCTACTCAGAAGCTGCTGACCAAGCTCAAAGCCAGCCGAAACAGTGAGTCCCTTAAATTACCATTGGGTCGTCAGGCTTATAGCTAAGTTTGTTTTAGTTTGCAGCACGGCCGATGTGGTGAGCGGTGCTATGCCAGTCAGTTGTTAATTTTCCTTCGCTTTGGGATTACTGGCAGATGGCGCATAAGTGAGACAGTTAAATGTGTGCACAGTCCGAAATCCGTGCCTCTGAAGGCAGTAAGGCAATCAGTTACATGCTTAAACAAGCAGTTTACAGAGTTCTGCCTGCACTGCTGCCGAAGCCACAACTGTCATAACTACTAAGCCTATGCCGAATCAATAGTGTCTGAAAAAACCTCTAAGAAGGCTTGTCGAATCCGGCTGAAATCTGGCATTTCCAGGCGTGTGCGAATGCTTTTGTTTGCTTTTTTTTTTAGGTCTGAAGGTTGACCCAGTTAATATTTTTACACCAAGCAGAATTCCATGTATTTTCTTTCCAATGGAAAAAGTGCTAAATTCTTATTTGGATGCTCCACGAAGTGGAGCATTGAAGCCAGTCCCATTGAATGTAGAGTGATCCTCATGTTGAGTGACTGAGTGTGTTTGTTCAAGGGAGCTCTGCTGAGAAGAGGTGAGTGTGCTCTACTATGTACTGCTGAGGTCAAGGCTCAGGAACTTGACTACAGAAGACTCACAGCCTCAGCTAAAGCTTTGGGGAAATCTATCCCCTCGGATTAGCCAGGCCAGCTCCAGTCCAGCCCTTCTGTTGACGGTTCACTAATAAACTCACTCTCTGTGGAGGAACTGAAAGCCTATACACATCCTCTCTCTGGGTTTTAATTCACGGGACCCTAAGCTCACGACTATCTTTAAAGGCTCTCTTGAGAAACCCTCAGAAAAAACTGCTGAGGGGCTGGATGCAGACCCCCATTGGAAATACCTCAAACATCTTCAAGAGGACTGTGCTCAGGTGCCTTTTCTGGACCTATCATGTTCTCCAATCTTCTCTGCCACCAAAAGCTGTTATCTCAAGTTACAGCGGTCTGTCAATTGCTATTCGGCCCAGCTTTATCCTTCCTTTCTTTGAGTTTCTAAGTTTATCCACTGGGCATAGTTTATAAACACAAAGGGCTTTACTCACACCTGAGATGACCTTTTCTGTGATGAATGAGTGCTGTCATGTAGTCACGGGCCTCACTGTACAATTAGTCAAATGACAGTGCTGGGTCGCTGTTTAAGGGCTGTTCCTTAACCCCAACCACAATGCCACAGGTAGTAATGTGGAAGACCTGGAGGACTGCTGTCTTCAGTGGTTTCTCTGGCCTTCTGTACCCCATACTGATGTACGTCATTGAGTTCCGCATGACACTGAATAGCGTATTGACTGGGAGAGTGGACTGCCCAAGACCAGCCCTCTTAATCAATGTGATAACCTGTCACCCTCTGTGTTATTCTGGAACCTCTTTTGTCTCTAAATAAACTCTGAATTGCACTGACCCAGAGGTGAGAGATGATGGGATAAGAGGGCTGAGGAGGTTTTTATGTTAACCGTGGCGTCGGTGTCTTTTCTGGTCTACCTATGTTTACCGAATGTGGAGAGACTCAGGACAGTTCAATTCTAAAAGTTGTGGGGGTGTTGTATTATCACCCAACGCTGGTCATTCCGTCTTGCCGTTGGAGTCTAAGGGGTAGTTCTCCCGTGTGGCCAGGGCACAGCACCCCCCTTTTATTTTGCCTCTGGCACGTCGCAATCATCAGCTTATTTGTTATTATGAGTGTGGCTCGGCTATTGTTATTTACTCCCACCCGACCCTTTCGTGGGGGGAGGGGTGGGGGCCGGGGGTGTTGTTACCCCGTTCTCTGCCATCAGGTTTTATACAAACAAACACACGTCGGGAGCGTTTTTCTCTGACATCTGCCTCCCCCAGGCCTTGGCTAACCCGAGCCTTGCTCACCCCCTTCTCCCCTGAATCACAAGGCGTACCCAGATGGTGCTTAGGCAGATTAAGGGGAATTATGGTTCCGGGCTGAGAAGTGGAAGAGGGGCGTAATGTAAATTTTCGGGCATGGAAAGACTTCCCCTTCTCTCTGCTAGACGTCAGAGTCAGCCGAACAAATACCCCTCATGGCTCCCGGAGAGCCGGCCACGGCACACTGTTAGTTCACCGTGTCCGACGGCCCGTGGTCAAGAGGTCTTGGAAAGCGGTGGGATGTAGGTTGGGCTCTGACCTCTATTTCCTCCCTCTTGCCACAGCAGATGGGCAACTTGGATTGTGCAGGAATTAGTGCGAAGAGGTTAAGTGTGTGATAATATATACTCAATCCATGTGGTAAGCCTCTATAACTCTTATTTTATTACGGCCCCAACACATCAGATGCCACAAATCCCTTTGTTCTATAGGCTTGTTGACTTCACTCATTTCTGTTGCTTTTTCTTTGTTTTATTGTTTGAGCTCCCTCAATTAACACATTAAAACCCTTCTCCAGAGATTGACAGCTGACATATTGGATTTGGAGAGCTCTTAGAGTCGGAGAAACCACGTGAACACGCACTCATCTATTACCAAGGTCCATATTTAAAACTTATGTTGGAGTTCTTCATGGCTTATTTTAAACAAACCTTACCGCCATCCTATCTTTACCTGCTTATTTACAATCCGTTTCAACTGTACATCCTAGGGCTGAGGTTGTGCCTCTGATCTGTATCCGCACCGCTACCTCGGGGTGTACACCACGGCCATCTGTCTTTTATACGGAAGTGTGCCACACACTATCATTATTATTGACCCGAGGGAGTGATGTTCCGTATTGAAGACCGTCAATGTGCCATTATCGGGAGCCTCGTAAAACTGTCGGGCCACAATAGAAGGCAGGGCAGTTAAGAGAGGCTCAGACAAAACCCTCAGCCTGGTGGCGGCGTCTCTGTGGTGGTGCTCCACCGGGGAGCAGCTGTCAAGCTCTCAGGCCTCTAAAGGGCCCACTGTGACTGTCTATCGGCCGCCTGGCACACTCAGCCATACAGCAGCCATGGTTTATTCATGAGCTTGTGTTTAAACAGAGCTAGCCCACCCAAACGCTATCCCCTTCATTCACCTTACATAGACCTGCTTGTCTAGGGCTTCTAGCTGGCACAGCGAGGACATGATGGTTGAGGAAGGCCCCGCAGCCGGATGATGGCCGTGTTGTGGGTAGTACGTTAACCTGCCAAAACATCACTTGTCTCCCAGAATGGACAGACGTTTTCAATTCAGTGATTGTAGTACACCTTGTTGGGTGTGAATAGCCTGAACTACGTGGACGTGGAAATGTGCTGAAGAAATTAAGCAAATACAACATAATTTTAACAAATAGCCGTCGCTAGTAAAGAATGCATTTTATGAGTAAGCACATGATGTGGTGAGGGCACAAGCACCTACAGCTGTGCTACATTATTACTCAAGGAGGGGAGCTACTTGGTGATATCACAATATTTAAGTGGCAATTCAATATGTATTACACTGTTTACAATTCCAAATTTAGTTTTTTTGGCCGATATATCACTAGGGAACTCCAGAGTGCAGAGTCCATTTTTGTTTGACCTATCACTATTCCATTGGCTCTGCTTTGCCTTTGATCATCACAATGCCCAACGCAAAGATAATGAGAGGGAAATTTCCACTTTCTTTCCAACTGAAGACAGAGTGTTAAAACCTTTTCGACAGACTGTGAAATTCTACCTTTTTACTGCTGCTGGTGGTGTTTGCCTGTCAACTTTGCCGTTGGTGTGCTAAATGTTTAATTGGGTCGCTGAACAGACAAGTCTCGTAGACCCTGTCAAGGAGGTCTGTTATGCTTCAGTAAAGGAAGAAGCACTGGTGTGTGTTGGAATGGGAACCTGCAGGACCTCTAGCCAGTCAGGGGTTTGGTATTTTTATGAAGTAACCCAAAGTTGATGGGAAAGGCAAAGGTTTTTCTTTATCATTAAGAGTTATTTACCTGACTTCAACCGTAGTCAAGTGTTCAGTTTTTTGGTTGTACTTCATACAAGCTATCTAACAATTGTGTATATTTATTAATTTTACTCTGCCAAACAAAGTCCAGTTTAATCTATCAACACAGCCTCAAGGATATATCTTGCTGGGGAGATGTATGAACTTCTGTTGAACTTTCGCTTTCAAGTTGATATTTAACCATGCTTGGAATATTTTGTTCTTCCAAAAAACCTACTAGTGCAGGTACCAATGTCTGTTGTGCAGCAAATGTTAAATTAATAAAAACCTTATTTGAGCCTTACCAAGTGCCTAAAACAAGATTTGAGTTGCCCTAAAGAAGGAATTCTGGTTGTCAACATACACATGTAGATTTGGGCCTAGGTTTCATGTGTTCTGTACTTCATATGGCTCAAAGCTGGCATTGTGAAAATGGGTAATTGTGTGCGAAATAGTGGAAAGCTGCTATTCTTAGCATTGAGGCTAAACAAAAGGCATCAGTGCCGAGCCCTTCCTGTTGAGGACCAATTAATGAGCAGGCTTGGACCTTTTTAGACCTTAATGCAGGACGTGACTTGAGCGTAATCCCAGATGTATACGGGTGCTCTGAACTGGAACAAATGGTACATTAAGACACAGTTTCACACTGACAAAATGTGAAGGCACCAAACGGGCAACAGAACAGCATGACTTATGACTCACAGCTGAAGACTGCTTGGTCCCAGCTCAATAAGATCCCAGATGATTTCATGTTGTTGGAATGTGGTCCCCATTCAGGGATACCTCTGATTTCTGGAACTGGAATCTGACTCTGATTTAGCCTGAAGGCTAAGGTGCTTTCCCCCCCCCCCCCTGCGAAGGCCAAAGAGTAGAGGCCGATGCCCTGGAACTTGGGAGGCAGCCAGAAGAAACGTCCTGCTCTCTAGGAGTTTCAGGACATCAAACAGGGCTTTGGGACTAAGAGGGGCATGTGGGCACCACCGCTTTGCTGACCGGGAAGGGTAGAGGAGCTGTCAGAAGCAAAAGGGGAAGGTATCCGAGGATGTTAATCTGTTACGTTATCTAAGTTGCTTTAAGTGCCGGCCTGGCGCACCACACCCACACTGACCTCGGACGGACACGGTCAGGCTCATGCTACGGGCTCGGGCCCCTCTGGCAAAGGAAGTGGAGTAGGACTGGGGAGGTGGGTTGAGGTGGGTTGATGAACATTTGCTTGGAGAGGAAAACGTCATTATGAACAAAGAATGGGGTGTGGAGTTTCCTTTTACACTGTGAACAAAAAAAGCATGGAGTGTTCTGGTTTATTACTATAAAGCTGTTAGGCCTCCCATTACGTCTTGTCTTCCAAATCAGTTTGTTGTTCTTGGTTGCCCTTTGGGGTTTTAGACTGGATACTTGTATGAACACTTTGTAACAACTGCTAAAGTAAAAAGGGTTTTACAGGACCTTTGATTGATTGAATCTGCTATATTCATCAGCTTTTTTTCCTTTGGGCCAACTATCCAAACAGCTAAATACGTTAGGCTCTGCCCTCCAATGAGCCGTCAAGGTAGCCCGCTGGTTGCTTTGGGCCAGTAAACGAAAGCTTGCTGCTTTTATTCCTCAAGCTAACCAGGTTCAAAGATGTATCTGAGTGTGTTAGTTAATCTAATTGCCTTCAGCACATAGAAATCTGTTAAAATAACTTCATAATTTATTTGGGCCTGCTTTCCAATCAGATAGAGTAATTTGGACCTGCCTTTCAATTAACTGTTCATTAGGACCTAATGCCTTTGGCACTAATCTGCTGTATTCATTGTGGGCTTGTGCCTGTCACACAGACCACAGTGACACATGCAGGTGAAGGGTCCCGCTTTGCATTCCTGCAGGTCATTGTGAATTAGGTCCTGTCAGCAGCGTCCAGCTGTATCAACACACATACCCACCCCCCATCCTATGTCTAAACGGCAGTCAAAAACCCCTTCCAGACCGCTTTGTGTACAGTCTGTCTTTGACATAGTCAACTGTCCAGTGTTCACCTCAATCCAATGTCTGGCAGAGTTTCAGAGGGAAACGATGCAGACCGCAGTGTCAGTATGGTCATCCACCTGTTCCGTAGCCCCACCCCCTGGCCCACACACCCCCACACTCCCCATCAGGACGATGTTATCCCCCGGCTCTCCTTTCAACTGAATGTGTCTGGATATTAAACCAACCTGCCGTGTGTGCCACACTTCCCAAGTGCCAGTCTCTCCTGGCGCCCAGGTGGGCGGAGGGACAAGGCAACTCGCGCAGGTCATTTGGATCAGCTGTATTCTGAGCCTCAGCAGGGAGACCGACCAGGGACTTTCTCTCCACTCGTCTTCTACATTGCGTCTCGCTCTCACAGCTTCCCCCATCGTGTTGACCTGGAAGGCTCCGTCTGCCCAGAGAACAAAAGAAAGTCACTTTGTCTCCAGAAATACACTTTCTCTTTCAGCGTTTGCTGCGGGATCCTCAGTCAAACAACTGTGACCAACTACTTGGAATATGAGATTTCTCTGTAAAAGGGTGATGAACCTGGCAGTAGCTTTACCCATTTGGCAAACAAGACCAGGAAGACCAACTCCATATTGCATTTATTTTCATGTTCACTGTTGTGACGTTAGGGGTATGCTGCCGTTTCGTTGGCTTGGTGAAGCTTCCGTCATGGCAGAGCAGTGGGTAGACCTACCTATGTTATAATCGCTGTTCGTATCTGTTGACTTAACCAGACGGTGCACCAGCACTGAGGACTACAGCAGGGCTGCCCAACCCTGTTCCTGGAGATCTACTGTCCTGCAGGTTTTCTCTACAACCCCATTTGTGACTAAGCGGATCAAGCTTTTAATCCAGCTAATTATTAGAATGAGGTGTGCTAAAGAGTTTGAGAGAAAACCGACAGAACCGTAGATCTCCTGGGCCAGGGTTGGGCAGCCCTGGCCTGCTGATTGGCAGAACCGTAGATCTCCTGGGCCAGGGTTGGGCAGCCCTGGCCTGCTGATTGGCAGAACCGTAGATCTCCTGGGCCAGGGTTGGGCAGCCTGGCCTGCTGATTGACAGAACCGTAGATCTCCTGGGCCAGGGTTGGGCAGCCCTGGCCTGCTGATTGGCACCCGAAGACTTAATCTCTGATTGGTGTTCGGTGTGGATGACAGCACAGCTGAGGGTGAATTATCTTTCCTGGGGATTTATCCTGACACACCAGACGGGTAGTTGCGTCTGTAGCTGCTAGACATGTTTGAGTATAAACACAGGCAGCATAAACCACTTTGTACCTTGGCTGACCTGATTGCCTAAGGCTTTAATTATATTCTGATTTATATTTCCTTGTAATGTATACTCCTGCAAAGGAACTTGTTGAATGAATTATTCAAAAAGAAAAATTCCAATATACAGGTTAGCCTATTTCTAACTCTGCCTGAAAATAGTCCCAGCTCTTGTCCTAATGAATTGGCGAAGGAGCATAGACGTTGTGGCTCCATTTAAGACAAAATAGGATGTGGTCAAGGAAATTACCCCTTTATATGTCCATCTATTGTAGTGTTTTTCTCAGCATGACGATAGATACCGTTTTTCTCATTTGTTTAGATAAAGTCCAGCTGGATTTTTATGTTTGTGAGACTGTTCCTTTCATGATATGTCTTTGACAGATGGGAATAAGCTTTGACTGGCGTATTCGGTTAGAAAATAAACTCTGTTATTGAATCCTAAAAATGAACCCTCTGAGGTTTGCCTTGAGATGAACTATTAAGAATGTTTTCTTATCAACTGCCTGTCTTCCTCACACCGTTCAGCTTTACTTATTAACTTCTAGCCGTACAGACACTGGTCTGTTGCACACACATAATTAAATCCCTGTGCTAATAGTGTCATGAAACAACAAGGATGGTCTTCCGTCTTAGCTGGTTCTTGGGCCAGGAAAAATGTTTTCCTTTTTGACTCTGGAGCATTCTTGTCGTGTAACCTCCATTTGCATAAGTACCAATGACTTCTACTTCTCTGCATTTTAAGGCTGCTCACCAAAGAAGTGACAGGTCCTTGTTTGGACTGGCTTCAGTGCATTTTCACCCGGAGTTGCTTTTTCACTGTGGCCTCGTGCAGACCCCCCAACCACCCTGCAGCTACCGACCTGTGGCAATTGTCCTGGAGATGAGTCACCTTGCGGCCCTCTACAGGGCCCCTGACCACCACGTCGGCATACCTGTGGATTAGGGTCAAAAGGGGTGACGGGCTGGCACCGCAGACTGGGGTTCACGGCATACACACTCACACACAGGTCAGCCAGACATCTCCAGGTAGAGATCTGTGGAACGCATTGCACACCGACTCATGGTGGATGAGGGTTTTCCCTGGTTGGTTGAGACTTTCTCTGGTTTATTAAACAGAGTTTCAACTTTCATTAATCTAGGCTTTGCTTTGCCGGATTGTGCTACCTGACCACGGCGTGTCAATTGTCAGGCTTGAATGAAAGCTTTGTTTCTTGGTTCCTGTCAATGTACCGTAAGACTTGCTTTCATACTCAATAATATCATGCTGCAACAACCGACCTCCCAATTAAAATGTCTCAACAGCACTGTCCATCGTTGACGGCGTATTCACGGATCACTAGTCTCACAAATAACCTAATCATGCGTTCTTGGACCATGCTTTGGTTAATCAACCCAGTTCAGTTCACATCCTCGGGCAGTCATCTAGAAACAGCTACAGCGTAGATGTAACAATCATCCTCTTTCATTTAGTGCAGTAGTCCCTAACCTGTGGTCTACTCATTCCTCAAGTGCGTGTTCAAATCCTTGGACTCACCATGAAATGCCTTGTAGCCTTTTATAAATGGAAGCGATCCCACCCCCCCAAAAAGGCTATATGACTGATATCAAGTGTTGTGGAGGAGGTGTAACATGCCAGTGCTTATGGCTGTTTAGAGGTTTATTAAGAAGCGTTTTGCTTTCCCGGTAATACATTAGTTCTGCTCATGCTCCACCCTGTCTCTTCAACATGATTGAAAGAGGGCTGTCTTAACTGAGCTGCTATTCATTTGGCCTAGGAACCTTTTCCTAAATCCAGGTCTGACGTCCTGTAATGGAATGGATAAAGCACCATGCTGTATTTTTTTTGAAGTACTGCTTTTATCACGTTCCGCTTTACAGGTGGACTTTTCAACCATGGGACTACTTTTAAGAAGAGCTGTATTTTAGATATGCGCTGGAATAAAGGGATTATATGTGACAAGTCTGTGAGGATGCTTCAGTTTTTCCAAGCTGTAGGGAGCTATTTAAGATATTAAAATGGCAAACTGTATTACCTTTGTTCCATACTGATTCATAAAGAACAATAAGTTTCTTATCTTACTGTTCTTTTTTGCATATATGAATGTTCTCTTGTTATTCTCAAGTTCCTTTGCCAGACAATTGAAAGATTTTACAATGATTTAAGTCAGAAAAATGCCTTGAAGGTCAATGCTGTGCATTGAATTAAACGTTCATAATACTAAATGATTCATTGTGTTCTGTGACTTAAGTTATTCCTCCCCCCAAACGGTTAGCATCACTACAAGAACAACAGGCTAGCTAAAGTAGTTAGCTTCATTCTCCCTCACAGCCCGACTTGGACCCACCCATCATGGAGATTTATGTTGTCTCACTATTGGAGCTTGTACATGTGCTGGCACTTGGTGGTTGGATGGATGGGTGAGTAAATGGGGGCAATTAAATGGATTTATGGAGTCGATGCCGACTCATGTGGTTGTGTTCGAAAGAGTCTAGTATGTGAGTATGTGACTCCCACACCGTAGAAGTGAGCACCATGACTCTGTGTGGATTCCAGGGAGGTCTGTGTAAGCTGGATGCTGCCCATTAGTTATGAGCCTGATTCGTACAGGTGATGTGCAGGATCTGGGATATTAATTTCCCATGTACAATCTCTACAAATGTCTACAACCTTGTCATATCCCATATATGGAAAATGCAGCGCAGTCTATTAGAATCCCAATAGAGCATTGCCATTGGGAGAGTTGAGAAGGAGGCGAATTTGTAAGGAATTAGAGGACTAAGACACTGAGAGGTACAGATTAGAGACTTCAGTATGTACTCAGTGCTTTTCCAGTTTTCTCTCTGTTGCATTTAGAGTATCCTAGTTCATTCATTGATATAGGCCATGCTTTATGGCTTGCGTCAGATAATGTTAATGTTTCATTGATAAAATAGTAGCTGGGATCTTGCAGAGTCTGATCCTTGGGAGATTTGTTGACAGTCGGTGGTGAAGTTAATTAAAATTGTATGTAGCCCACTTTCAGAATTGTTTTGCCGAGTGCTCTCATGTGGGCTGATCGAGTTGCAACTCTCAGCTTTATATCAAGGTTATCACATGTTAATTACATTATCACAAATAACATTGATATAAAACTAGTGCGCTTGCAGTCGCACCAGTTATATTGGTCCGGCTGTGTACTAGCAGTGAAGTACTGCTTTAATCACGTTTAGCTTTACAGTAGACTTTTCAAACATGGGAGTACTTTTAAAAAGTGCTGTATTTTTAAATATGTGCTGGAATAAAGGGATTATATGTGACAAGTCTGTGAGGATGTTTAAGATTTTCCAAGCTGTAGGGACCTTTTGTAGTTAACACAGATAATACAGCAAAACTCCTGTCGGAAGGTTAGAAACAGCAAGTCGTTTCCCCGCTCCAAAACACCTCATCAGGCACATCATGGAACTCAGCAAGTGATACAGAACTGAGGTTTTGAGAGATCGGTCTCACTGGTGGTTTGCTGCCAAACTAGAGCCGACGTCATGGTGAGGCGCCACTCCGTACATGTTGCTAGGTAACTGGCAATCAGTGTGGCTAGGTACCCATTGTTCATTGTGGCTATGTTTTTGCCACACACCGTGAATATTTCCTAAACCTTGCAACGAAACCTTTCCACAAAACAATAGCAACGCAATCGGAATTGAGACACACATTTTGATGCCTGTCATGTCTCTGTAATGCAAGAACTGTAGGAGGAGTTAGGGTGGCTATATTAATAAATAAATACAGCGCATCCGTAAAGTATTCACAGCGCTTCATTTTTTCCACATATTGTTGTGTTACAGCCTTATTCCAAAATGGATTACAATTTTGTTTCCTTAAAGTTCTACACAAAATACCCCATCATGTCAAACAAACAAAAGTTTGTTTCATATTTTTTATTGATTTGCACAAATTAATAACGAAAATATAATCATACTGTCACGGTACCGTCACAGGACGGGACCTCCCCTGTTCGCGTAGCCTTCCGGCGTTCGATGTCGCCGGCCTTTTAGTCACCATCGTGTGTGTTGTGTCCTGTTTTCCCCATGTCCTGTGAACACATCCTTCCCTGATTCCTTACAGGTGCTACCTGTTAACTCAGTACTTAAGCCCTTGTGTTTCTAGTCTCTGTGTCCGTGATTGTTACTTGTATGCGTGTCTGCTGGCATTGTGTTTCCACCACAGCCAGTATATTCCTTCGGTTCATATAACTATTGTGTGCCCCAATAAAAGGCACTGTTGAAGGTTTCCCTGCGCCT
>JACXGK010007190.1:0-16377 GCA_016801125.1 Novumbra hubbsi | reverse complement strand
TGTCGGTAACGGGAACTCAAGAGACAGGCAAGGTACTGGGCTAGGAAACAAGGACTATGAAACGCTGGATACGCTGTACTGGACAAGACGATCTGGCACTGCCAGCTGGGGACACAGGGACTAAATACGCTGAGGGTAATTGGAAGTAGACAACACCTGGTGGGGAGGGGGCGGAGACAAGGGAACAGGTGAAACCCATCAGGGCGTAACATTTAGCCATGCATGGTTTTTAATAAATGGTCGACCAGGTAGTTCCTTGTTTTCTAGACAAATAAGTTTTCTTTTCCATTTTTGTGGCAAGGCTGCAACAACTTGATTGTATTGTAAGTGAACATATATTTCCATATATTTTTAATAGTTCAGCATACAATATTATTTTCCCCTCTTTGGTAGTTATGTCTTTAACAAACAAGATACGCTGGGCAAACAGTTCCTGTTTGTTAGTGATGTGTTGTTGTTTGTTCAAGGTGATGTGTAATACTTTACAGTTTGTGTCTGATCCATATAGTGTCTCTTTGGTCTTTACAGTCTTAATCCAGGAAGTGTTTTTCCATGACGTGTTTACAGGTTTAAAAAGCCTAAGAAGCCTAGGAAAATGAGTCTTCCTGTGGAGAGAGGTGAAGAGGGCTTTGACTCTAAAATGAGTCTTCCTGTGGAGAGAGGTGAAGAGGGCTTTGACTCTAAAATGAGTCTTCCTGTGGAGAGAGGTGAAGAGGGCTTTGACTCTAAAATGAGTCTTCCTGTGGAGAGAGGTGAAGAGGGCTTTGACTCTAAAATGAGTCTCTCTGGTAAACATGAAACCAAAGCTAAAAGGTAAGATTAAAATTGCATTAATGTTATAACAATGATAATAATCATAATAATGTTCTGATATTAACACTATAATAATACTGTTATGATGTATTATTAACACTATAACAATATTATGCTATTATAATATTATCACTGTAATAATGATGTCATGAATCCTGCAGTGGGCTAAGTGTTTTTATGCACCCTGGGGTGACAATACAAAACAGCTCTTGTTAGCCCAATATTTAATTGTGACCCAGTAAGCATTTCTGAATAGTCACCACATAGTACAGTTACATCACTGTGTGTTAGTAAGACCACTACAGGAAGAGGTTAATACTGTAATAACAATGTTATATTTCCCCGTCAGAGTGGATAAGTAAAGTAATATTTGTGTAATATATTCTCATGTAAGGCTTTTGCCAGGTCATTGGTTGTTTGGGTAAACAATCATGAATATTGAATAAAATAAATGGCCTAGTAAATACTTTTTAGAATGGTGTTCCAATTTCCAGAAATTGTCCCTGGTAGTTTTTACAGAATAAGTCTTGATCCAATAGGGGTTTATTTCTTTTGATTATATGTTGACAGTTTATTGGGTTTCAAGTGACTTGGGAGAATTGACAACGAATGGTGAAAATATTTAAGTTGTTTAGTTGATATGTTTAATATATTTATTTGAGGCCATATCTAAACATTTCCACTGAGAGTAAAATTATAAGAGAGGTAATGTTGGTATTTGTTGTGTTGAAGGATAAGCCATCAGGAGAGACCAGCTTTCTCTGTACCCAGCTGTGTGTCCATGATGAGTGACGGGTCTATGGAACCACCATTGCAGTTCAGAGAGGGAGACTTTTCCACTGAACGAAGGTAGGAAGTCATGAAATCATGATCAGCGATTGTCTACCTTGTCTTGTATTTATTTATTTGATTCACCATTAGCTGACTCCATGTGAAGAGGCAGTTTTTCTTTACTTTGAATTTAAAAAATTGAATATATTACATGCAAATAAAACTTCACCAGGTACATACATTTAACAACAATATTTACATAGTTTTTAGTCTGATCATGGAAATGTACCCCATTTGTAGACTAAAATATGTACCATGTTTTAGACTTATGATGGCCCTTCTATGTCCCTATATAACACCAAGCTATTCATAATTTATTCCATGGTATAGATAGGAATCATGGAACGTTTAACCTACATTATACATTGTACCATAGTAGCATTTATGATGAATACAAATAAGTATTATGTCATAATTATTTAGATGCATTAAATGAAGCTGGTACAATGACAATGTAATGCATTTGCATTAATAATAATTATAACAAAAAAGGTTAGATTTTAAGCATCATGGATATGTTTGTTGTCATGTATAGGTAGAGCGGCTCTTTGTTTTAATTTTGGATTCTTGAAGTTGCCAACCAGTAAGGTGGGGGAACGTGAGTTGTTTTAGATTCATTGTTAAATGGTGAGTGGTGTTGGTCTTGTCTCGGCCAGCAGAGGGAGCAACTCGCTCCAGTAGTTTCTTCACTCTCTCAGTAAGATGAATAATTATTGTCAGTCTGTCAGATGAGAGTTTGTCCGAACTAAATATGTTGAAAAAAGAACCAGATAAACGAGCCATTTCACATTAAATACAAGGTGAGGTATTTATTAAATATAGGATATGATACTTCAACTTACGTGATTGTTTGTAATTTTTTTGAACGTTTTGATTGTTTCATGAATTCATTAACACTAGAACTACCGGAATTCTATAACTACTGGAATGGCCATAGCGGTCATTTCACTAATACATCATTTGCATATAATTTCAATAATCAATATAAAATCTAGGAATAAATGGATCTGTAAATGTTAGGATAGATAACATCAGGACAATAAATTGTTATTGTAATGTATGTGAACATTTAATAGTGAATCGACAACCACAGAACCGCTATTGTAATTACAGATAAAAAGTTGAATGTGAAACATTTTCTATTAATTTATTTGTAAAATAAAAACACATTTATTCTTCCTTGGATATTAGAATACACTTACTTATAAGAAACATCATCAATATTCATTTCAGTGCATAGGCAAAACACAAAATGCCCCAAAATGTCCAAAACCGTCATTCTGACCGTCACTGGAAAATTATACGAAAATGATCTCTGTGAAAACTCTGTGAAAACGAACTAGTTTTGACAGCAATAGCATGATAGTTTTGTAAACAAAAATATCATGCTGTAAATTTACAATGAAAAAAATCATACTGTCTTTCATCGTAATGAAAGTATTCTCCTCCCAGCGGGCTCACGGGTTGTATTGCGGGCAAACACTGACTATTTCACTGACTCTTGTGAATCAGTTACTGACAGTCAACACAGGTAATCTCTACCCTCCCTGTGCAGCTCCCACACACTACCTTGTGACATTTGTCACAACTGTCCTTTGACTTGTTTTGCTTGCAGTTTCTCCACAATTGGCACTTCCTTCTCCTTCCGATCTGCTCCTGTCTGGGTTCTGGCTCTCACACCATCAGTTGTGTGGCTTTTACTCTCATGTGGTTGGAGCCAAGTTCATTTGCGAGTTGCAGTATAAAGTTTCTCTGTGACATCCTCTCATTGATGCATTTTTTGAACAGAAAGGACGCATTTATTGCAGCCATGTCAAGAATATTATAAAACACAGCCACTGGCCATCTACGTGTGGGTGCTTTCACAGAGTATTTCCTCGCCATTTGGTCTAACACATCTACGCCAAACTTGGTTTTGTTGTAGTATGTTATTGTCTCTGGTTTCACCTTTGGACTACTTGTGATGGCAACAGCTGTGTGGACAGTTCTGAGAACGCAGACGTTTTTCCTTGCTTTGCATTGGTAGACAGTTAGCATTGCGTGGTCACTTTTCAGCACATCTGTGGTGAACAGCGGCCTTTGCTCCTTTACGCATGGAGGAGCTCTCGTCTGCTCTTATTAACTGTACCAACCAGGCTGGTTTTCTTGGCCTGTAGTGCCTTGGCCAGCTTGAGAGAAGTAAAAAAGTTAGTGGTGACGTTCCTCCCCTTCCCCAGGTAAGGCTCAACCATTTTCAACACCACACTGTCTCCTAGTCACTGGCCAGGCTTTCGCGTCACGTCAAAGTGTAGGACTCGCATGATTCTTGGAATCTGTTTCGAGACATGGTCTCTTTGAAAAATGCATAGCCCCATTCTGCCGACCAAAAGTTTGCCAAGTCCATGCTTTTTCCACCTTGTGCACCACGAATGTAGACTAGAGCAATGAAGGCCTTTAGCTCATCCACTGTCATATCTCATGAGCTGTCCTCCTTGACTCTGTGTGCCTCAGCAATAGTGCAGTCCCTGATGTGCCTCAACATACCATCATCAACCAAACACAGAAAAGCGGTCAGGACATCTTCAATGTTGGCTTGGCGTGCGCTGTGGTGCCTGGAGCTGATGTCATGACATTTTGACTTTGCCGCCTTCCTCTATTTTCACCTGACGGTATAACAGTCCACACTGTGCCGTCTTTCGCCGTTTCATGCTGCTCGGCTATAGGTAGATATTGGGGGAAAGCTTCATCCACTGCTGGGCTTGTAGTTGGCATAACAGGCGTGGTTGATATTTCAGGATTTGGCACTGTCGCTAAAAAAATATAGCCCAATTCGTTTGTTTTATTTCATGAAATATCTATTTTATCCGGGCTAATATTAGCCTATCTATGTAAGAAACTCAAAAGATTGCATATGAATTGTAGCCTAACATACCTGGAGAATTGTACATTTCCAGTCTGCTTTTTTTACGTTGGGGAATTGTCTCTGGATCACTCTCTGAATCTCCTTCAGAGCCAGTGTCAGATGAACTTCCAAGAGACCAGGAGACATCACCATCCGAACCTGCTCCTCCATCAGACTCAGCCTCATCAAGGCTCTGAAGCATGGCTAAAGCCTTTCTGGCAGTCATTCTTCTTGCTGACATTTTTATTCTATTTCTCTTGTTAATATTTAAATGTTGTTTTAGTCAGAAGCTAAAGCTAGGTTTCAGTTTGCTATAAACTAAGCAGACGCCTTTTTAAAACAAATGGTTGATAGGCAACGGTGACGCACCTTCAAGAGTGGGAAAAAGGACCGTCTATAATGCATACAGTCAAAATGATGGTAGATATGGTAGATAGAAATACTAGAAACTCATTTGTGTTTGGTAATTTTAATAAAATAACATTTTTAGAATCAAATATATGCACTTTTAGTAAAAGTCAGAGTCCTATAGTTACATGGGTTTTAATTTAACAAAGTTATTACATTGCAAATTTCCAAAACGGTCAAAATGACCGCCTTGGGAGTTCAAGTGTTAAAGTATGTTATCAGCTCCAGTCAAGATAGCCGGATTATCAGAAATACATTAAAACATTGTTTCCTGCTGTTGTTAGAACTAAGACCTCATGAACATGTTTCTTGAGATGAGGTGATTGTTGATGATTGTTGATCATATTTTTAAATGTTTACTAATATATTGTCTATTTCGATTTTTAGAGACTTGACACCTGGGTCACCTGGGTCTATTCTATTCTATTCTATTTAGAGAGAACAGTTAAAAAGTTTTCACCATATCCAGGTCAGGGTTATAATATTAACTATGAGCTAGAGGGATTTTAGAGTGAACCTAACCCAAAATGTTCCATGGCACTGTCTACAGTAGTCAATGTTGAGCTATGAGTAGTACAATATCTTACTACATTAACCGTAATTAATGGTCCACTATGTGAAGTACCATTTATTACTACATTTTGTAATTATTTACTCCACACAATTGTTGGGTCCTAGTCTCAGATCAAATGTGGATTTATTTGGGAACGGAAGCAGGGAATAAAGGAAAAAACATAGAACTCCCAAAAAGACTGAACAAAATACAAACTAGGTCCAACGGGCAAAAGGACACGAGGCAAGAAGGCAGAGAATAGTCAAGACAGGTAAAAGGTCTACACACAGGTGGTCTACACACAGGTGGTCTACACACAGACGGTCTACACCCAGGTTTGAAGGACAAGCTACGTTTAAGAATATATTACTATTTTTATTTAAGTCAATGTTTCAAACTTCTTGTTTGTTTCTTGTTACTTTAGGGTTAGGTTTTAGATTAGGGTTAGGGTAATGAAAATGAGCAATCGAATGGGTGTGTGTAATTAGTGGATACTTGAATAGGTTAGTCTTATGGAATTGCATTTTGCACAGTGTTTCTTTGTTTCAAATAGTGAAGAATGCACCCACCCCCCACCTAAAGAACGCATCGCAAATCAATAGATTTGGTCTCAAGTCAAATCACTAACATGTCCGGCAGAGCATTGTTTTGTTCCCTGAACTTGGAACGCTTACTTTACATCTCCTTTTCCCGGATGCATAACAATATTGTCCGCTAACCGCTGACCAGCCGGCCTACTTTCATCCTTCCATGAATAGCGTTTTGCGTTCAACATGTATTTTGTTGGTGGCTACCCAGAATTTAATGCCAAATGTGTCTGGTTTATTGGACATGTACTGTGTAAAGCGACACCACAAGGGAACAGTTGTTCATCTAATACAGTTATGTTCTCACTGCGCAGTTTTCCACAAACCTATCGAATACCTCCGATATCATCGCAAATGTATCAGTCACAATTCGGGCAGTGCTTGTGGTTTTGTTATCAAAGTGCTGATAGAGCATGATATCTCAACATTTTTTATTTTTATTTCGGCCGAACAATAAACATCGAGTTTCATGCTTTTACCGCTCGTAACACCTCTCAAATAAATAAGACCAATGAATGATTTTAGTTTGGCATCTGTCAATTTGTGGAGCTATATGCTTTATTTCGGCAGTGGTTAGAGTGTCGGATTTTAAACTCAGAGTTTATGGTTCTCTGTGTCTGCTGCAGCTCAAAATTTGCTTTTACGCTACGGCATTTTGTGTATGCCTGCGGTACACATGTCTGTCAATTTTCGAATTCTCCCCAGTTTTTTGGAGTAACCCAAATTGCTGCTTGCAGTTATATGTATTATTATTGAATTGTACACTTCATTTTATTTAAGAGTCAAATTAAATAAATAGTTGTTTTCTACATACATACAACTACTAGACTACTTCAATATGTATGGCACTGAATCATTACACAAATAAGACGTTCCGGACCTTTGCTTGAAGTAATTTTGATCTAGCTGGACTTTTCTACATTTTAATTGAATACCCCTGATCTATATATTTATACAGTATAAAGATTTCTAAATAACAGAAGACTCGTATACGGGAGCCTTTGCAACATCTGCTGATAAAAAAAAATAATTGCAACTATGGAATGCAGGAATAAAAATGGCCGAACGCGCAATTTAACATTAAACAGGAATTAAAAAGCCTTAAATCAGAAAATGTTGAAATACTGGGTGATAAAACACACATATTTAGGAAAAGTAAAAAAAAGCAGGGTGCTGGAATTTGATCGAGAGCGAAGATATAATATTTTTCCTCTTCACTGGGTAAAATTTGCCCACTCTGGCGCTTCTAGTGTTAAATCAATTTACTCGCACATCCATTCAAATTTCAACTAGGATCTTCCTTTCTTGTCAATGCCGCAGCACCAAACAGTATTGTACTTTTAGCCTTTACTAATGGTGTAACGTGGAGGGGCAGTGGCTGTGCCTTGGCGACTGCCGTGCAATCACAGTGATATTATGAGCTCTCGTGAAATAACATATACTCCGGTTTCATGGTTGTAGTGCCAACAACGAAGAAATTGCCTCTGCGCTTTAACTTTGCGTTGACAAGAGACACACTACAAAATATAACTCCCTTCTTAAACTCCAGTCATGTTTTCGGAACACCTTCATTGTATTGCTATCTTTCACAGTGCCTCATTGTTTTCGGTGGATGAAATGACGAGGGGGCGCTCGCATGAGCATTGCTGCCAACACATTTTCCGGGGAAATTGCTAGAGGCAGGTCAATTTGTTGCTAAAAGTTGCTAAATGACGTTCTGATGTCATTGTGTGATGACGTAATAACGTAAAACTGCGTCATTACGCAGAATACACAATAACGTTTCTCAAATTGACTGGCCATCTTGGCAAAAAATATGATTTGTTAGTTTGGATTTGTTCGTTTATTTGTAGAAGTAATATTTTTATTTGTAGAAGTAATATAAACACAACACATTTTATATGATAAAATATTTTTAGACACAGCACATTGAATTATTGAACAATTACACATTATTGAACAATACACTTTCTTAACCAAATGTGGTAATGTAGATTGTGTTGCAGGGTTGTACGGTTTTGATTTATTTATATGCTTTGCACAATGTTTTTTGATGTCATACATTTTTGCAAGCATATCTGATTTGCCCGACAATCATCCCCATTACTGGCTTCAGCCACCCTTTAAATTCACGTACAGACTCCCACACTTTTCTGTACTTCTGGCTGTACAATTTTTATTGAGACATGTTGATTGATGTTGTAAGTTATTGTAGCGACTCGCACAGACAGCTGCGTGTTTTGTGTTCAACTATTGCTGGATTGTCTATCAACCAGCTGTCTGCCAATCACAAGAATGCCCGATAGGGGCAGATGCCGTGCATCCTGGTGATTGGCAGAGGGGCTTGGTGGGGGGTTGGCCAGGGGAATAGTTGGGATGATATGACCAGGTTGGGCTTGGCGCTCTTTCTCTTTTCCCCCTGGGATCCCAAGAGATTAGGTTCAAGTTCAACGTATTTGTTATGATTATTTTTGGCGTAGGCTACAGCCAGACAGTAGCCTTTTGGTTTGGTGGTTAATACACCGGGATTATTAATTAAGCTCATGCCTGGACAATTGCTCCTTTCCCGATTAGCCAAGTCATTACATTGGTGTCAAAAGTAAAAGTAAACGAACGAAACGATGGGGATAATTGTCGGCCGGCAAACTAGCAGACGTCGTTGGCTAGCTAAAGCAGGCGAGGACGGGGTAGATGATGCTGCGGGGTGATCGGAGAGTGAAGGAGGAGGAAGGCGACGACTATGGCCAGAAAGGTGCCTGTGCTTGGACGTCGGAGGATGTGGCTGAGGGGATCGCCAAGACGTCCAGAGGCCGCTTAAAGGAGGACGTGAGAGCAATGGCGGCTGAAGCAGGCATGAGTGCTAAGGGAAATGTGCTCATGCCTGCTTCAGCCGCCATTGCTCTCACGTCCTCCTTTAAGCGGCCTTTAAGCGGCCTCTGGACGTCTTGGCGATCCCCTCAGCCTGGACCGAAGGGGTGACCGTTGTGGCAGTTGCTGTTCAAATTCAGAGGCAGCTTTGCACTGAGTGAGGCGGACGTGGGTCAGACTCATCTGGTGCAGCATGAGATCAACACAGGTGATGCTCGACCCATCAAGATGCGTCCCCGCAGACAAAGCGGTGTTGGAGATGCGGCGCGCAGACTTCATTGTGCCCTCAGACAGCCCCTGGTCAGCGCCAGTCGTCATGGTTCCTAAGAAGGGGGGTAAGCTGAGGTTCTGTGCGGCCTACAGGCGGCTGAATGAAGTAACCAAGAAGGACTCATACCCCATTCCACGTATAGATGAGTCACTAGATCTGGTTAGGTCAGGGGTGGGCAAATATTTTGGCTGGGGTGCCACATCAGGATTTAGAAATGATATGGAGGGCCACATTTGTTTTTGTAGTTTGTTAATCATAATTGATTAGGAGGCCAGAAAAGGGCAAAAGTTAAAACATACATTACATATGTACAGTAGATCCCATATAAGGTGTACGTAGTTCAAATTCTGACTGATGTATAAGAATGGGCTGGTGAGTTGGTTTTTTAATTCCCCCCAAAATAATTTTACTACATTCCGCGGGCCGGATGGGACAGCCTCACGGGCCACATTTGGCCCTCGGGCCGTAGTTTGCCCACCCCTGGGTTAGGTGGTCCTCCTGGTTCTCCTCACTAGACCTCCGCAGTGGCTACTGGCAGGTGCCCCTCTCCCCAGAGGCCAGAGCAAAATGGCGTTCTCCACAAACAGAGGACACTGGCAGTTCAAGGTACTGTGCTTCGGCCTGTGCAACGCTCCAGCTACTTTTGAGAGTTTGATGGACAGGGTGCTGGATGGCATCCCCCGCCAGCAGTGTCTGGTATACCTCGATGACATCCTTGCCCATGGCAGCTCCTTCCAGTCAGCCCTGGGGGCGCTACGGAGTGTGTTGGAGCGGGTGGCTGCGGCAGGCCTGAAGCTCCACCCTGAGAAGTGCCACTTCATGAGGAGGGAGGTGTCCTTCTTGGGCCACTGAGTGGGGAAGGAGGAGATCAGCACCATGGAAGATAAGGTTGGGGCTGTCCGAGACTGGCCCATCCCCATCGACCAGCGCCAGCTGAAGAGCTTTTTGGGGCTGGCCTCGTACTACAGGAGGTTTGTACGGGGCTTCTCAAGCATCGCTGCTCCCCTGAACCGCCTGCTGCCAAAGGACAAGGCCTTTACCTGGACGGGGGAGTGTGCCGAGTCCTTCAACACACACAAACGCGCACTGATTGGGGCCCCCGTGCTTGCCCCCCCTGACCTCACCTTGTGCTACAGTGGGTAGAGGTGCAGGTGAGGCCACCATGGGAAGAGGTGACAGCGCTCTCCCTCGGGACCAACAGGTTGTGGTCAAAGTTTGAGAGACTGCGGCTGGCGGATGGCGTGCTACAGCGGGCATGGAAGGAGCCGGCTACGGGAGAGGAGAGGTGGCAGGTGGTGGTCCCAAAAGCGTTGCGGGAGGCTGTGCTCCAGAGTGTGCATGGGGGCGTGGGGACTGGACACTTTGGGGTCACAAAGACACTCCGCCGCCTCCGTCAGGGCTTCTACTGGGGGCAGCACCAGAGGGATGTGGAGGACAATTGCACAGCAAGAAAGGGTCCCGCAGGCCGCTCTCACGCTCAGCTGCAACAGTTCCCAGTGGGGGCTCCCATGGAGAGGGTGGGAGTGGATGTGGTGGGGCCGTTCTCCACCACAGACAGTGGAAACCGCTGGGTGCTCACAGCCATGGACTATTTCACAAAATGGCCCGAGGCCTATGCTCTGCCTGACCAGGAGGCAGAGACCATCGTGGACGCCCTGACCACAGGGATGTTCAGCAGGTTTGGGGCTGCAGAGAACATCCACAGCGACCAGGGCAGGAACTTTGCGTCCCGTGTGTTCGCCACCATGTGTGAGAGGCTGGGTATGCACAAGACCCGCACTACTCCTCTCCATCCCCAAAGTGATGGCCTTGTTGAGCGCTTCAACAAAACGCTGGGGCAACAGCTGGCCATCGTCTCTGCCAAACACCAGCGCGACTGGGACAAGCACCTGCCTCTGGTTCTCATGGCATGCCACTCTGCTGTCCAAGACTCCACCTCCTGCACACCTGCCCTCCTCATGCTGGGAAGAGAGATCCGTACCCCTGCAGAGGCTTTTGGTCGGCCCCTGGAAAGCCTTATTGTTCCCCCGGGTCCGGAGTATGCCCGGAGACTCCAGGGCCGCCTGGAGACTGCACACACCTTTGCCAGGGAACCGCTGGGGAGTGTGGGGGTGAGACAGAGGGGAACTACGATGTGCACACAAACAGGGGGGGCACTTTGAGGCAGGGGAGCTGGTCTGGGTCTACAGCCCCCTCAGACAAAAAGGCAGAGGAGACCTCCGGGTCGCTTCAGTGACTTTGTTTGCTCCCTCGGGGACGAGGGACTTTGTGGTGGGGGGGCTGTGTAGTGACCCGCACAGACAGCAGGATCAGACCTAACCACAAAATATTATTAGCTGGTGTTGATTTCTGACAACGTGATTCGTTCAAATGCATCACATGATGTGCACTGACACATCCTGGTTTAGCTTTCAGCGGGACCTTTAAATCTAAAATTCTGAAAGAAGTGCGGATAAAACCTTCCCAGAAAAGACAAAAACAATTGTCACTTGCAAGAATACACAAGTCAAGACAAACTAATGATGCACATTATAAACTTCCATTAATAAGTAAACAGTAATTCGGAAAACAGGAGTTCGATAGCAAGGGTGACCAACGCTCCACACAGCAGCTGCTGGTATGTAGTGCGTTTACATTGATTGGTTAGTGGGTTCATTTGTCCTAATTGAGCAGAGACGGTGATTCAATTTACACTGATCCGCAGAATAATGGGTTCTGTACCAGTTATCTTATATAGTGCAAATTGTACCAAAAATGGTTACTGCAAAAGTACTACGTGTCTTTTTAAGAAGGAACCAAGAACGGCATTGCGTTTGACGTGAATGTGCCAATGGTGCTCTTGGCGCACGATTTAGGGTTGGGGTATGCTACTCTCAAGTAGCGTGTGGGGGATTTCTATAAGAGACATGAAAAAACTGTGACAGTTATGAAAACAGGGTTTAGATCAATAAAATGTAAAGCTGTGGGGGAACAAGAAATGCATCTTTCTTTCTGGCTTTTGTGGCGTAATGGATAACTTCAGAAACTAATGAAGGGTGGCATTGTTGTGTTTCATTTCCCCCGCAGGCTATATTACCTAAGGCTCCACTGTAGCCTTAATTTATTTGGGTTACAGATTAATAAAGTAACATTTTATTAATTTTGTGTTATTATTATTATGTGGTCAGTTTTACTTTTACAGTAGGCTACAGACTTTTCCTTTTGAGTGGACAATACTAAAGTAATCTAGCTACCAATAAACTTTTTTACTTTATTGGCAGAAACATAACACAATACGAAGTTCTATGTGCTTTGGATAGGACATGGGAGAAGCTTACAAAAGATTACTCTGGCAAGGAAGTTGGGGAGGTTATTCTCATTGTGTGTTATGTTTCTGCCACTGAAGTTAAAATAAATGTGTACTGTATCAATAATACTTGACCAAATGTTAGTGATACAATATACATTAAATTTTAGTCTCAGAAATTGAGAGAGGTCGGGAGTCAAAATACAAACAAGTGCCTCAAATTCGTTATATGGGCTTGGTGTCCAGAAACAGTCATTGTGGGAAAGACAGGGTTGAGACAGCAGCAAGTATGGCCAACTCCACTTTTAATAAAGGTGTCTCTGCCATGCTAACTGTTATGGAGAGGTTGTGGCTTCAAAGCACAGTTGTTACTGTAGGTGCAATGAAGGAAACTGATATGTTCAGAATCTCAGTTGCCGCCAGTGTAATACATAGTCTATGCACTCCAAAAAACTGAAAAAGCATCAGCAGGAAATGGATGAGGGACCTAAATATGGAGCAGGCATGGATAACTAGGCTGTAAACATGAATGGGTAACTAGGCAGTGTTATGCAGGATGCACATACAACAAACTAGTGTGGCAGTTATACTAGTGGCAGTGTATGCGTGTATATGTGTGACAGTGATACTATGGTTCTGTTCAGTTGAGGGCCATGCTGTTATTCAGTTACCAGTTTAAGATGTTTGAGATGTTCTCAATTGTTGTTGCTAAGTATTTGATTAGATTTTGTGTCTGTAAATAGGGTTTTCCCCAAAAAAGTTATGGCATTTTACAATATTTCTTTTTAAAGTCAGTTTTCTCAAAATTCAGTAGCACGTACATACATCAAACTCTTCATTTGTATTCCTATCTATATTCTGAAGGTATTTACTGAGGGGTTTGTTCACATACAATTTATAGCCTGATTTATGTATAGTTTTATGCCTAAAACATTTTTTTTGGCTGTTGCCAGTATTTTCAGATTTCTGGAGTGATAAAAAGGCTATCAAAAATATCCTTTGTAAAAACTTTTGAGGCTAAAATGTAAACAAAATGACAAAATCATTTTGAACCTAGCTTTATCCAATGTTTAGATTTCTGTTCTGGAAATGTATGCATATTTAATAAAATTACGCGACCTTTGCATATGATTAGCATATTTCAATAAAAACTTGTAATACAAAAATGTATTGTCTTAATGTAAGCAATCCACTTGGGAAGTTTTATGGTGATATATATTAGTTAAAAAAATTACCCTTCTCACCTGTAGTGTCTTGCCTTAAATACAGACTTTTTACATTATGATTCAGAGAATTGAAAAAAGCCTGCCGTTCAGTGAACGTCCCCCAGATGACCTCAGAGGACCATCAAAAATGACTGAAGAAAGCAAGGTTTTTTTTTTTTCTGAATGCCTAAACAAGGTGTCAGCAACCTTTACTATCCAAAGAGACATTTCCCCTATTTTACACAAAATTAAATTCATTCCAATATGTCTAGAGCGGTAAAAGCTATTTGATGTCACAGCTTATATAGTTTTTTATGTAGTTATACTATATATTCAAAAACTATAGTTTGCAATGCTTTCTCCAGCTTGTCAACAAAAACTCAATGAGTTAAATACTGCATATGAGACCAGATTGGATCATCATAGAGGCTGGCTGAGGGATGTTTACATTGCACACCAAAAAACTAAATAAAAAACAAATAACTAATGTTCTTCACAGTAAACACATCTGTGGACGAAGCATGAATTATGTTATTCAGTACAAATAACATCCTATTGAAGTTTTACTGAAACAAAAAAATCATCATAATTATACATTTTGTCCCCAAACATTTCCTGAGAAAGAGATGGCCGAAGCCTGTAGCAGTAACAGAGTTCCAGAGAACATCATTCTTGTTAAAGCTGACGTGGTGGGAGCTGCTTTTCTCTACTCTCAAGGACTAGAGTGCTTCTAAGGAAAGACAATGCTAAGTAGGGAAGAACCAGAATGCAGACTTCAATATAGACTCTGTGGAAAAGGGAACTATAAAGACACCTGTCAGGAGTCCCATGAAAATGTAAACAAAAATAACATTAAAAATAACAAAATATAATCTTAGTTTATGTTTTTTCCATTTTGGGATTGTCAAGGTGTTCACCCGAACTGTAACTCTCTTCATACACATTACAGATTACAGATGTCCATTTGTTCACACAAATAATATTGAGACAAGGTCAAAGCTCCTGCATTACATTGGGAACAAGGTTTCATATAGGACTCAGTCTGTGTGTTTTTACATGGTCTTAACATTGGCAGATGCATATTCTCACAGAATGCTTTCTGCATGATGATGTCATTAAAGGACATTCTACAGCAATGTTAACTCCCATTAAAATACAACTGAGGGACATTACATAGAATGTTTGATCATAATGCGCAGGGCTATAAAAAGTCTTGTCTATCATTTTCACTCCACCCTACAGCCAATTACTTTATAGATAACCTGCCAATACAGTAGCTTGCTATTTAATTGAGATAGTTCATGAAGATTGCCCGTCAGCTCAGGCCTTAACCTCCAGTCGCCGGACCATGACCAACACACCTGCCCCCAGACCCACTCTGGATGCTACACCCAAGAAGGCCAGGATGTCTCTCTATGCAAGAATGAAGAGCTACTTCAGAAAGAAGTGCCAGAACAAGGTGGATGTGCTCCCATCTGCAGAGAGCCCCATCATGGATCTCCCACCGGCCGAAATAATAACATGGGTGACCATCAGGGACGGGTCAGGACGCTTCCGTGTTATCATGGTGCACTCCTGCCCAACCCAGGACATGGAAAACAAGATCTGGGCCCTATCAGGACTCTCAAACAAGTCCCTCGCCAGCATCCCAGAGGAGACTCTACAGGAGATGATTGATGAAGTGTCCGGGGATGTTAAGCACCAATGAGCCAATAAGTCCTTCTGGAAACATCTGCAGAGCCCCTTTAAGAGGACGATGGGTCCCACCGCGGACAAAGATGCAGAACAGACCAATGAATGCCTTGGTTTCCTGAGATTGTTCTGGAAATCAATGCCATTCTAGTCAGTTTACCAGTAGGAGAAGGGAGGAGGGCAGAAGGAGTAGAGGGAGGAGGAGGAGGACAGAAAACAGGAGGTTAGAAGGGCAGGAAGAGTAGAGGAAGGAGGAGGAGGACAGAGGAGAGGAGGGAAGGATGGCATAAGGAGTAGAGGAGGAGAGGAAGACAGAGAAGTGGAGGGACCTTTGCAGTCAAAGGGGGAGATGCCCTCTTGTAGGAGGGACTGCCAGAAAACCCCACAAGGCAGGAAGAAGGGGTTGGACATTGCCTGAACTTAGAGAGAAAAGTTATCTTGCTGCTCCACAGGTTTTGGTGATGTTCAAATAGGAGCCAGGATGAGCAGAGGAGCAGGTTAATATGGTGGAACTTGAGGCTGAACACAAGGTGGGCAACGATTTTCTGGAGGAGTTCAACCTGACCACCATAATGAAGGGACATGACGGGTACCTGACCACCATAATGAAGGGACATGAAGGGAACCTGACCACCATAATGAAGGGAACCTGACCACCATAATGAAGGGACATGAAGGGAACCTGACCACCATAATGAATGGACATGAACGGAACCTGACCACCATAATGAATGGACATGAAGGGAACCTGACCATCAAAATGAAGGGACATGAAGGGAACCTGACCACCATAATGAAGGGACATGAAGGGAACCTGACCACCATAATGAAGGGACATGAAGGGTACCTTACCACCATAATGAATTGACATGAAGGGAACCTGACCACCATAATGAAGGGACATGAAGGGAACCTGACCACCATAATGAATGGACATAAACGGAACCTGACCACCATAATGAATTGACATGAAGGGAACCTG
>JACXGK010007189.1:0-26162 GCA_016801125.1 Novumbra hubbsi | reverse complement strand
GGCTCTGTTTCTATTCTTCACTGCACATCTCGTCACCGAGATGGCTCTGTTTCTATTCTTCACTGCACATCTCGTCACCGAGATGGCTCTGTTTCTATTCTTCACTGCACATCTCGTCACCGAGATGGCTCTGTTTCTATTCTTCACTGCACATCTCGTCACCGAGATGGCTCTGTTTCTATTCTTCACTGCACATCTCATCACCGAGATGGCTCTGTTTCTATTCTTCACTGCACATCTCATCACCGAGATGGCTCTGTTTCTATTCTTCACTGCACATCTCATCACCAAGATGGAGATAGTGCTCATCTCATCACTTTTCAAAAGAGATAGTGCTCTTCCACACACTTGATGCCAAACCATCTTTAAGACCTATCACATTACTTAGATGCTTCAATAGCTTTTTTTGAGTGTAGCCTTTGTTTGTAACTGTGTAAGTATAGCCTTCTAGAGAGACTTTCTACGTGTTATTGGTCCTCAAGGACCATGACTGCAGTTTTTCTCACCTTTGCAGCACCCTCCTTCCTGTTCTCCAATAGGATGTCTCTGTCACGGTGTTATAACCCACCCTCCTTCCTGTTCTCCAATAGGATGTCTCTGTCACGGTGTTATAACCCACCCTCCTTCCTGTTCTCCAATAGGATGTCTCTGTCACTGTGTTGTAACGCACCCTCCTTCCTGTTCTCCAATAGGATGTCTCTGTTACGGTGTTGTAACGCACCCTCCTTCCTGTTCTCCAATAGGATGTCTCTGTCACGGTGTTGTAACGCACCCTCCTTCCTGTTCACCACCAAGAGGAACACCCCAGCAGGCACCAAGCTGAGATACGAGGTGGACACCAGTGGCATCCTGCCTATCAGCACCGAGGTCTACAAGATGTTTCCTGACGTGAGTGTATACCTGTAACCGTCTATCGTCTATGCATACGGGGATGAACCCTGCAAGCTTGTTTCTGACACGGTTACTGTCTCATTCAGGACATGCCAGCTTGTTTCTGACACGGTTACTGTCTCATTCAGGACATGCCAGCTTGTTTCTGACACGGTTACTGTCTCATTCAGGAAATGCCAGCTTGTTTCTGACACGGTTACTGTCTCATTCAGGACATGCCAGCTTGTTTCTGACACGGTTACTGTTTCATTCAGGACATGCCATACTCCAAGTCCCAGTTCAAGAGATGTGCAGTTGTTGGAAATGGAGGGATTATCAAGAACAGCAAATGCGGGAAGGAAATTGACTCAGCAGATTTTGTGTTTAGGTACACAGCATTTTCTTTCCAGAGTGCAATTTCTTTTCCTTTTGGTTGGCAGATATCAAAAGGGAAAATAGGGTATTTCATTACATTAACTCTGCTTAGCTCTCAGAAAGTGCATCGAGTAGTGTGTTTAATTCTCCCTTCTTTGAAGATGCAACATACCACCCATCAATGAGAAGTATTTGGCTGATGTCGGCTCCAAAACTGACCTTGTGACCATCAATCCCAGTATTTTAACGGAGAGGTACTGGAAGGCTATGCCAACAAAATAACTCGTATTTCCATAAGCATTTCATTCTGTCACATACAGGCACACACACAAACCCTACACACAGAGACCTAAAATGCAGTTACAATAAGTAAAATATAACATTTTGCACTCACATCTGCTACATACAGCCCTTCCAGACCCCCTATAACCTCTACCCCCTCCTCAACCCCCAGATTCCAGAAACTGGAGAAGTGGCGGCGACCATTTTACAAGGTTCTTCAGAACTACGAGAACTCATCGGTGGTCCTGCCGGCCTTCTACAACATGCGGAACACGGACGTCTCCTTCCGGGTGAAGTACATGCTGGACGACTTCGACTCCCAGAGGGGCGTGTTCTTCTTCCATCCACAGTACCTGCTCAACGTCCAGCGGTTCTGGAGCGTCCAGGGGGTCCGCGCCAAGCGCCTCAGCAGTGGCCTGATGCTGGTCACCGCCGCCATGGAGCTCTGCGAGGAGGTCCACCTTTACGGCTTCTGGGCGTTCCCCATGAACCCGTCGGGCATCTTCATCACGCACCACTACTATGACAACGTCAAGCCCCGCCCCGGGTTCCACGCCATGCCCCACGAGATCTTTAACTTCCTGCACATGCACACGCGTGGCATCCTCCACGTGCACTCAGGAAGCTGCGTGTGACCTCGCAGTGGAGCCACACCCCCCCGCGGTGCATTGTGGGAAGAACTGATGTGCCCCTTTTTGGTCCCCGATGTAAATGTGTCACCGTTTTGCATAATGGTATCTTCATGAAAGGGTACAATGCTGTTTTTTTTATTATAGTTGAGGAGAGTTGGTCTTTTAAACGAACACAGCGCATATCTGTACTCCCCACTGTAGCTGCGTTTGTTGAAAGTCGCTTGCTTTTCATGCTGTCCTTCTTCTAACTGGCGTGTTTCATACACTCTTCCGAAATGACCGCCGGGTATCGCTGAATCTCTTAATGTAGGTTGCTTGTTTTAATGTCTAAGTGGTCTTTCCTATTGACGTTGTTTCTGTGAAATCTCAGTGGCTCAGTGGTTCTACTTCTGTACAGAGGTGTCGGTTTCCAGTTTGATCTCAACATTGCACAAGCATTTAAACTGAAACAGGGCCACATGGTGTGTCCCTTACATCCTGTACCATGTCTTTGACACTTCTACTTTCTTGGTGTGGCAGCTTTTATTGATGCCTGTGTAAAAAGCCTGAACACTACTGATGTTTCAATCTAAATGTTCAAAGATCGAATGGTTTAGTTAGTAACCTTTAGTTGTTCAGCTACAGTGATCTGTTTTATATGGGTAAGTATTTATTATAAATATAAAAAACACTGTTAACACTAACCCAAGAGGACCTTTTCCATAGGCCCACTTTCTTTCGTGTAACTAACTTGCCAAACACTGGAAGACGTCCTCTGTGATTTTTGATGTGAACTGGTGAACTTTTAATTGCTTGTTTTTGTAGACAGGTGAGATTATGAATATTTTATAATGCCACCATCATAGTCAATTCTCTGACCTACTTATCATAGTAAAATGTCATAGTAAAATCTCTGACCTCTGTCCTAGTCATGCATCATAAATATGGCCAGGAATATTTACACACATTAGTGTAGGTTTTACAATACAAGCTTCAAGCTAGAGGGATTCTAATATCTCAAAAGTCTTTGTGGAACTATTAGACAAGCGACAAGCTTCTGCATTTGCAATGACTGGGAGCAAATAGTAGCAGCACAAAGTTATAAGTCAAGATAATCTTTGTGAATTTCAACTATTTACTTAGCTAACGCATAGGATGACAGTTTTACTGTCAGTCTGTTCATAATAAAAAAAATGTAATAGCCACTTTATGACTTTCCCAACCACAGGTGACATTCTCCATGCTAATCCTGTGGTCCGGCAAAAACACTGGTCCCCTGAATTTGTGAATATGTGAATGCTTCAGCGTGGAATTATTAAATCGTATTGTTAAACGTAGACCTGACAAGGAAACCTCAGAGCCCTAGTTACAGTCTAATACTAGAGTTAAAAGGTTTTCCTGGAAATAAAAAAAAAACCAGGCCCTAGGGATTGTGCACTGTTGAGCAACCTGATTTCTAGCTGCCATTCATGTCTTAAAACCATGCTGCCTTATGACATACCTGTACATATCTTCTCTTAGATGTGCATTGTACCTCAGCATTGCTTATCTAATGGAGGTTTGTGTCAAACATCGTCAGTCTGCTGTCTCAACTCACTGAGATGTTGACTTCTGCTGTTGATGTACATATATATATATATATATATAAATATTAAATCATTCCTGTAAGATATTATTCCATTTGTATACTCATGTGATGCTGTGCATGATTCTACTCTATTCATTGCTTTGTGTGGGCCTGCAACAAACCACTCAGATATGTTTACAATGATCAGCTTCTACTAAATATCATAGCGCATTGGAAGAGATGAAACTGTATATAAAACTTGAATGGATTTTAAAAGATTGCTAATTGATGGATGCACTTTTCATTGGATGATGGAAATGTCCATGTTTAAATGATTTTTGTGATCATAATTATCACTGCATCGTGTCTTTCTCTAATGTGAGAAAGTTGTACCCTTAAAAGCATTGTGGATTTCAGCCTTGGAATGCTGTATGTTTCGATTACTTGTTGTTGTGTTTAACTGTGACAGATTAAGGAACATTTACTGAGTAATGGTAGGGCCATTCTTTTATACATGCTATGGTCTTTTGGTTATTGCAATGCCTCAAATTCCCATATTATTCAACAACATCACTCCTAAATGTTTTTAAAAAATGTTTTTATCACCTTTAGTTAACAGTCACAAATATTGTGTTAAAGGCACAATGCACAATAGCGGTTATTTACATCTGTATGAGCTCATTAAAATGTGTTCTAGTTTGAGTCTCACAATCACTAAATATCATCATTTTATAAAGTAAAAAGATTATTATTGGATGGAATTAATACAGCTTAAACAGTGATACAAAACCTACATTCTAGGTCATTATTTATATTGTGTCTGTAAATAAACTTTTTGATTTTCTGTTTGTCTTAATTTCATTTCTCAATATTGACATATTCTACCAAAGGAAATATTGAATTGTGTCAGGCACTTCCATCATCAACCCATACAGACCAAATCTACTGATAGCTGCATATGACAAAAGTCAGTATATCATTGGGTAATTTAATTATAGTACACGTTGATTACAAATTATAGTACACGTAGATTTCTAAGTAATCGATTTGAGGTGTGTGAAACTGAACATGACAAACATTTCTTCCATTGAAGGACAGCAAATGAAATCGTACCTCCTACAATCAAGTATTTGGATTCCAGTTGACCTGTACTTCAGGGCCACGTTCATTATGGCACTTCATATTTTTTCTAAAACACCAGTAGTTGTCTGTTTCCCATTCCATCTAATGCATAATTACCACCATGTCTACAGATAGATAAGACACAACCACATGGTGTAGAATTGATAAAATTACCATGTCGTTTATGTTCACCTCTGACTTGTCTGCTCGAATTAGCTTGTTAAGCAGAGCTCCTGTCAGTGGCTGAATAATAAAGTAGAGGACCGTGTCCATGTCTTCTTTTCTCACCAAATCTCTAGAACGACTTTCACGGCAGTCTTTAGATCTCGCTTGAATCCCAGTGAATCACCAGATACCACAACTTCTGCGTGAAATCACAAAACACTTATAACTAAGCACCATCCCAATGAAATCCTTTGGTTGTGTCACGATCTGGCCAGCGCAGCACCGCTCTGCGCTGGGGATTGTGTGTTGAACACTTTTCTTTTCGAACGCACCTCGGACACTTTGGACTGATTACGCGCAACTGGTTTCACTTGGTGATTTGTGTGGGTATATATATATATGTCCCTTAGATTTGTCTCTTGGTGTCGTTCGTTGTTGTATGTTAGTTGTTTGCCATAAGTTCTCGTCACGTTTGTGCTGGTTACCACGTGCTGTATTGTCCAGCACCTTTTGTTTACGGTTTTTTAGTTTTGTTTAAATACATCTCCGTTTTCCGTGACCGGTTGTTACGTTTGTATAGGAGTCATTGATGCCAGAGAAATTTAAGTGATGTACATGATTTTCTTGTTGGACTACCCTGGAAAACTATATCTGAGGTTAACGTTTTCAGAGCATTGAGACAGGATATATTTTACTTGTCTTGCTCCCCAGTCCCTGCCGATATTAAACAAACCCATTGGATGAAGCTTCTATCACAGTATTTTTAAAATACAGAGGGATTTCACTCTGTGTTGTGTTGTATTAGATTTCACCCAAACCTGTAGTTTCTAATATAGCCTGAGAAGTAAATGTCTTTACTGTTTTCTTTAAGTACTCCTTAGTTAACTTGTTGCCAGGAGAATTGGTGAGTTAGAGTGGATCTTGTTAACACAGGCTTGTTTTATCATTTTAATTCTTGAAGTCAATGCTGTTAATCCCTTCCCATGTTCCAGTATTGTGATGGCAGATTAATGTTTTAAGAACGCTCGTTTCCTGAACGCCAGCGTGTATTAGGATCAAATAGGAAAGTGGCAAACTGTATCATTAACTGAATCCCTGCAATGAAATGCCATTTGAACAAGAAAGAAAGACTAGTCTGTCCGCGTTGAAACGTGGCCAAAATTCTGTTCCTGTGCCAATCTAAAATCTAGTGTGTGGAACGCCATCAAATTAGATTGAATGTTATTTGAAACCGATTACTGTGGATGGCTAGCTGGTAGCTATAATGAAAACAATGACCCTCAACTAGTAACATTTGATTAGTGTAATGATATAGTTTCAGGTAAAAGATTTGTTCTGTCTTGACCAGCGGTGTTCACCAAAACACAGAAAAGGCTTGGTGGCCAACTGAAGAAGCAAGTCACCAGAAAAAACTGGTGGCAGACACGGTCAGCCTATACTAACCTGGGGGTATTATTACTATCTTTGTGTTGTTTTTATTTGGAAGCAATGCAATACACTGGGTACCAGCATATCAACATCCCGCTGGTAATCAGGGGTACAAACACAACAAAGGCACACGTGCAACCTGGTGTGGGCGGGTCTTAAAAAAACCAGACTTTAGTTGTCAGCATATCTCGCACGGATCCTATAACAAGTTCAGTGAACCCTTAGACGGAATTAAAAACAGTACATTTCCATCCTAACTATGTGACACCAAAAATCAACACCGGCCCTCTGACTTCCTTTGAACACAATCAACGAGCCTGAATCCCAAAACCATCAATCTCCAATCACAGTCTCTATCCTCTTACAGTATGCTATGCAGTATACCAATACTAATTAAATCCAAGATCCCGTTCCACTGAATGATGTTCTCATGCTTATTTAAAGAGGTTACATGGCCTATAAAGAGAGCAGAGCCCTGGACATCCACCTTCTGATCTCCATTCACCTGGACCAGGTACGCAGAACTCTGAGAAGTCCTTCAACAAGACAGAGAAAGGAGGAAAATGAAGACAAATAGCCGTGATACAGGTGAGCAGTGAACACATCTGGGTGTGTACGAACATTAATAATACTAGGTCAGGTGATGGGAGGTTTGATGGTTGCCAAAGTGAATTGTTAAGTTGTTAAGGTTTCAAAATGAATGTTACAGTTAGTAGAATTGTTTTAGGTTTGTTGGGACCATACAACTCTACACATTACTTAATCAAGCAGCTATCATCTAAAGAGGTAAAGCTTAATTGTGTATGCCCGTCAATGGTGTCCCTAAATAACTGTTGATCCTCCTGCTGTGTGATGGCGAATGAGAAAGTTACAGAGGCTCAAATGACCTCCCCACTAAGTAATCTAATTTGGGAACATTTTGCATCTACACATCTATAATTTAAGGCACGAGTATCGTAAAAACCCCAATATGTTATTGTGCAGAAAAAGGTCTCTTCTACATCTACCACAAGACCGCATCCGCTTGAAAATTGCATTTCGGTCGATATGTGGGGCTGATCTAATTGTTTGTGCTTGTCTTTCTCCTGCTATTCATTCAGATGTGTTGCCTACTTCCTGAACCAATTCTCAATGTCTTAAATTGAAAAAAATAAACTCTCCTGAAATCCATGTCATGTTTGATCCTTGAGCCTGTAGTCGCTCCTGCCCTAATAAAATCAATTAGGAAAGTTCATTAGTTTTTTTTGCACACCAGACCTGAAACTATGGATTATTCATCGTAGTTAACTTGCTAGCAAACTATTTATTTTTAACAGTAAGATCATTGGTAAGACATGCTACCTTGCTATATTACAATTACAGGGGAGGTTAGTATGATGCTTTGCATCTTATTCATGGTAGTATGAAAGTTATAAATTGTATTAATATCAGCAATTATATGATTTATCATTAATTTCTACTGGGCCCAGAATAATATAGAAAAAAAGTCCAATATATTGCAAATGAATCCCACAATGTTGTAGAGTCAAATGCTTCGTAGTTGATTTGCTATTTTTAGATATGCCCTGTGGATAACCGCTCAGACGAGACAGATGGGGTTTCGGACAGCCAATGGAGATATGAAGATACACTTCCACTTACTCTCCAGTTCCTTAGCATCCCTCCCTCTAACCATCTTGTGTCTAGATGATCAGGTATCAGGGAGAAGCAATAAGCCTAATGAAGTCATTTGGCCTGTGCACCCGTGGAGATTTGTATACAACAAGTTATTGACGGCGCCACATTTACACATGAACCTGATAAGGAAATCATTTGACCTTGAGAGATGTCGCGCTCGACTTTTCATTTTATATTCCTTAATCAGAACAGTACCAACATGCATAGCTCTACAACATATTAGACGTTCTTTTAACCCGGATGCTACTACTGAGAATTGTTTAACCTGTCAGACCACCTGTATGTTGTCTATTTAAATAGTTTGTCCGTGTGAATTAAACATGGGTATGTGTGATTAAAACATGTTTTATTAAACTCTGTTTAAAAGAGCAGCAGAAAAGCTTTAATGGATGCAGCTTCTGCACTTCCTGATTAAACAAGGAAACTGGGACCACCACCGTGGTTCTCTACTCCAGCAGGTGTGCAAGATAGATTATATTTGGGATATCACAGACTGAATACATTGTTCTTGCTGGTCAGGGTCTAAGGTAAAACCATCCTCCTAAACAGTGTGCATGTGGGAGCTTGTGTGATCCTGACTCAAGATGTGTCCACAGTATCTATTTGCTATGCAGGTATTGTTCTGCATTTGGAATCCTTATAGGAGCCAGTTATAAGGATTGTATTATTTACAAGGTTGCATCATTTGAAGAGTTCTTTTTTAGGCTAGACCTGTTTGTACCATTAGATCAGTCTTTAGGCTGGACCTGTTTGTACCATTAGTTCAGTCTTTAGGCTGGACCTGTTTGTACCATTAGATCAGTCTTTAGGCTAGACCTGTTTGTACCTTTAGATCAGTCTTTAGGCTAGACCTGTTTGTACCATTAGTTCAGTCTTTAGGCTGGACCTGTTTGTACCATTAGATCAGTCTTTAGGCTAGACCTGTTTGTACCTTTAGATCAGTCTTTAGGCTAGACCTGTTTGTACCATTAGATCAGTCTTTAGGCTAGACCTGTTTGTACCATAAGATCAGGCTGGACATGTTTGTACCATTAGATCAGTCTTTAGGCTAGACCTGTTTGTACCATTAGATCAGTCTTAAGGCTAGACCTGTTTGTACCATTAGATCAGTCTTAAGGCTAGACCTGTTTGTACCATTAGATCAGTCTTAAGGCTAGACCTGTTTGTACCATTAGATCAATCTTAAGGCTAGACCTGTTTGTACCATTAGATCAATCCTAAGGCTGGACCTGTTTGTACCATTAGATCAGTCTTAGAGGTAGACTCTCTGTTTGTGCTTTTAGATTTGCTCCGGCTTTTGCAGGGCTCGTGACTTTCCATACACCGGACCACTATAAGTTCCGTCATGTCCTGCAGATGTTCATGATAACATGTGACTTGTGTCCAGGAGTGTTAGGTGGTGGGGAGGGGTGTGTGTGTGTGTGTCTTTACATGTGTAGGCGCGTGCACACAGGAGCGTGGACGTGCGTGTGTGTAGGTAAAAGCGAGACACCCCCAGCCCGTAAAGCGATCCCGACACCATGAATAATGGAGATCACTGTGCCGTGCCGGGAGGATAAGTTCTCTCAGCAAGGCTCCTTTTTCACCGGGCTTTCTCCCGCGGGGCCACGTGGTGCCCTGGGGGACGGGGGGGGACGGGGCGGGGGACGGTCATCTTTCATGAGCACGTTGGCAGCCCTGCCCTCGGAGGAGAGTTCCTGGCTAGGCTAGAGCCCCGCGTGGCCCTGCCTCCTGCGCCTCCATCACACACACACACACATCCAGCCGTCCGGCCCAGTGCAGGGCATCCAGGGGCCCCCGGCGCAGCCCGTCGCCACAGGTCAAATGAATTGTCTTACACCTCAAGAAGCTCAACAAAGCTCTGGCGAAACTTAAGGCCAGGGAAGCAGATGAATAAAAGATGCCCTCAAAAGAGAGAAGAAACGCAGGGACGAAGGAAACCGATGTGGTGGATGACGAGGGGGAGGAGAAGGAGCCAAAACCGAAAGGGAAGAGCAAGCCGGTCGCCAACGGAGACACAGACCCGAACCGGAGGGAGAAACACAAACGTTCAGAGGAGTCCGAGGAGGCCCCGGAGAAAGAGAGGAGGAATAAGAACAAGAGCCACAAAAAAAAGGTTAAAGAAAAAGAAGAAAAGAAGAAGAAGAAAAAAGACGATGCCGAGGACGGGGATGAGGTGAGTGAAAATGAAGAAGAAGGGGATGAGGAGCAGAACAACAATGACCCAACCAAGAGCAAACCCACGAAGAAGAAATCCAAAGATGAAGACATGACTGAGGGAGAAGTTAAAGAGAAGAGGAAAAAGAAAAAAGAGAAAGCCCCTCCTGAGCGAGACCAAGAGGGGGAGGAGGTGATGGGGTCTAAAGAAAAGAAAGCCAAGAAGAAGAAGAGGTCTCAGGATGAGGAGCCTCTCCTGGAGGACCCGGAGGGAGATGGGGACCCCAAGAAGAAGAAGAGGAAGAAGCCAAAGAAAGGATCTGCCGACAGCGATGAAGACAAAAGAGAAAAGAAGGAAAAGAAGGGGAAGAGGACGAAGGTCAAGCGGGTGGACTACGCTGAGGCCTATTATAGCGAGCTGATGACCTACCACACTGACTCATCCGATGGCTATGAGGATGAGTACCACAAAAAGAAAGGTAGGACCCTGGGGCTTCTCCCAGCTAAGGCTGTGTTGTTCAGGAAGGTCCGGGCTCTTAGGTAAACCAGTTCTGGGCTGTGGTCATCTGTAAAATAACCAATCATGGTCCGTTTAAAAGTGACCTTTGGGGTGAACAAATCATTCTCTCACCACTCCACTTGTTTCCAACTGAGCTCAGCTCTCGTGCCACTTCACTTTGAAAGAGGAGTTCTCTTGGCGTTCACATCGGTGTGTTTGGAAAGGAACCATGGTCTTCTTCCAGCATTCAGGTTTTGCAGCTTGAGAAATGCACCGTGCTGTACTGGACGTACCATCATAACCTCTTATTGCACAGGAAATCAACTATTTACTGATTATAGAAACAATTACTGTTTACTTCTGTAAATCAAACTTGCGATGCTGCTGCTTTGTGTAAATATATTGAAGGACTAAGCCTTGGATAACGGTGTTCCAGTAGAATAGCGCTTAGTGCAGGAATATTGATAACAGAACCTGGCAGTTTTTATATTCACATTGCGAGGAAAAGAAAACCAATCTAGGGACCTCAATTGAAAACCAACTTTAAACATTTCTCAAAAGGGCTCTAAGTGCAGTCATCTTCAGGCGCCCTCTGAATGCGAGCCGGCCGCGCTCAAAGTTCTCAGAACCTCTCTGAGCGGTCTGGAGTGTAAAAACACCCCCCTGCTGCACTCCAAAGTGGGACTCTTATTCCTTGTGCCAAGCTGCGCTCTACTTGTTTTATTGTGAGAGCCGTCTGGGGTTCCCCCTGTGATTGTGCCTGGATGAAAGCTTACCGTGTTCCACATGAATGAAGCCCCGCTGAGACTGGGCAGTCGGCAGGCGCTGGGATTCAGGCCGGGACCAGGGCCGGCGGTTGGGGGGGAGCGGTGGTACGCAGGGGGTCCAGGAGCAGACATGCACTCAGATCGCTCTTTCAGTCCCATTGAATTCAGAAAGCACACAGAGATACAATTCCTGGCGGAAAAGTGGTTTCCTTCTGAAAGGAAATGCTTTTCCGTGTGCCACTGAAGGCCGCTTTAAAGTCTATAGATTAATGTTAATGGATGTCTTTTCTCTCTTTTTTTTACCAAACATTGCCGGTAAAAGCAGTTGAAGCTGTAGCAGGTCAATACTCCAGTTCGTTTACTGTGTGTCAGTAGTAGAGACAGAGTCTAATCATTTAAGGAGGAAAGGTGTCTGGTCTTCTCAGTTACTTGACTTGGCCCAAGTGCAGCTTGTCTTGCTAATCCAGTAGAACTCTCTATCTTCTTGACGTATCTGATCAGGTTCTTTGGGTCATACTATTATCTCGTCGCTTTTTCTACTCGCTTATCCAGGGTGATTTTATCAGGCCTTCCTGCGATCAGGTTCTACCGTCTGTCATTCTCAGGTCTCTCCGTTCTTCTTTTTTCGGGACTAATTTTCTCCCAGGTGTTTCCCTCTCCCTGCCCCAACTCCCAGGGCCCCCCAAACACACAACTCCCATGGCCCCCCAAACACACAACTCCCAGGGCCCCCCAAACACACAACTCCCAGGGCCCCCCAAACACACAACTCCCATGGCCCCCCAAACACACAACTCGAACACGCCTCACGTACACATACTCTTCGTTCATTCCGACGAAAGTTCTCCTGTTATGGATGTAAGAGTGTAACCTAGCTTCCAGAAGACTTACCCCTCAGGGCTCCATTTTGTATCATTCATGAGGCAGTACAATCAATGTTTACCAATGTCATGCAGTATTTACCAGGTACTATTTAAAGGCATACATTATTACCCCGGGCCTTCATGTTACATAATGGCACTGACTTGCCAGGGGGTTTGAACTAAACCCTCTAGCCCCTGCTCTCTCCTATTACAACAGTGTAGCTCATGGATCTGGGGTTGGCAGTGGTTTACAATGTGCCTTATGGAGCCTGCTGACCACAGGCAGACAACTGCAAGACATAGTACATAAGAAGAAATCTATTTCAAGCCTCCGATGCTGCAGTGTAATAAGGTTTAGTAATAATAATAATAGTTCCTCTTTGTCGTTGGTCAGTCTAATCTCTTATGATCGAGATGTTTCAGTTTAAAAGATGATAATTTCATAGCATAGTCTCTAAACCCACATTTGAAAATCAGATGTACACACTGTGCGCATGTTTTAAATCGTTTTGATAGAAAAGACAATATGGAAAAGTACGTAATATTATCAATATAAGTGTAATAGTGCCTATGAATCGTACATTCAAATATGCTAATGGCCATAGAATGTGCATAAACCTCTAAAATGTTTTGTCTTTTTTTGACATCGGTATGAAATGCAAAAAGTCGTCCAGAAGGCTATCATGAGGTTTTAAGATGAAGTATGCAGTTCTAAGGAAGTGACATATACCCCCTGTAGTTCATTAAACCATGGTGGGTTTACCGAGAGATGGACTTGACGGCGTTCACGCGTCACGCTGCCCGACAGGGATTTACCAAAACGGTGGCGATGCGGTCCTATCTCTCCTCACCCCACCGTCTATCTGTGTCCCCCTCTCTCTGTGTCCCCTTCTATCTGTGTCCCCCTCTCTCTCAGTGTACGAAGTGGTGACGGTCACGGGCGACGTGAGAGGGGCGGGCACGGACGCCAACGTGTTTGTCACTCTTTTCGGAGACTTTGGCATCACTCCCAAAGTGCACCTGGCCAGCAAGTAAGTTGTCCCCTTCTAATGCACGCCAGGGGAACACAAAATGGATTACTGAAGATCTCACTTACTCTAATGAAGGGCTGACACAGAGAGGGCCGGGCTTGTAAAGGGGTACACTCACAATCAACCGCTGTTTAATCTTATCAAAGTAATCCTTGTCAGAATGTAAAATCCTTTGTGTTCATTATGTTATTGAACAATACAATATTGAGTAATGGTTTCTGGAATATGTTGTTGGCGTGTTTAAAATCCCTACTGGTGCTTACACAGTGCGTATGTGTTGTGTTGTGTAGGGAAGGGAACAACACTGTTGATGTTCAGTATGTGGTGATGGACAGTACATCTTCCTTTTCGTCATTGTCCTTTAACCATTAACATTTGCATTTCTCTCTGATTCTCCAGCACAGAAAAGAGGTATTTCTATCAGTCTACCTAAGGATGAATCTTACGGTAGAATGACAATGTGATTTGTTGCATTGTGGGTCTCTAGGCTGTATAGGAGTGCAGTCATGTCATTTTAACCACGTGATGAGTGACTAAGCAACGCTGCTCGGACCTCAACTATAAAACCAGTACACTTATCAAAACGACCGAAGCTAGCAATCCTTTTAACTGGCCTTTTAAATTGTAGTGCTGGATTCTTACGATCACTTAGGAGGCAGAGCTTCTAATGCATTTGAGAGAAGCCTGGCTAGCTTAGTACATGATGCACTCCTCTATACAGCCACGGTGGACAAACAGAGTATCTGCAGTAAGGAGAACTGAGTGACATGGCTGGGCTTCCTTTCATTTCAAACGAATGAAAGAAGACCACAATGTCATTTCCAGAAGACACACTGGTTCGTGTCAGTAACCAGAGGACCTACTGTACGGAGACTGTTGTCACGAGAGGCACAGGCTCAGCCTATCACCACACTCGGATACGCAGATAGGGTTTCCAGTTCCAGGTATACTGTATCTAATCTACAGTACAGTTGACTACACCTTGTCACTCACACCTGACATTCATGTCATTCACCCTCATCACATCACACACATTGGTTGAACACATCGCATCGTATGCATAGGTCGATTACATGCGGTAGAGTGGACGTATACACGTGCAATACTGTGCAAAGGTCTTAGGCCTCGCCAAGAATATCAATTAAAACGATTAATCTGGGCACTTACTGTTTGTTGGCTTGAAAAGAACACCAATTGTTTTTCCCCCTCAAACAAACAAATCCTGATTGCTCGGATAAATTGCTTTCGTTCGAATATTTTAGAGTTCCTTTGGGCAGTGCTGTGTGTGCATAGATTTGTTTATTCGTCCATTTGTCATTGTCTAATTAATAGAAAAAAAGAAAAAGAATTGGGGAGAAAATCGTTGCCACTGAGGATAAATTCAGTTCCACCTTACTCAGATATAAACTGAGTCCTACCTGTATTATGGAATGGGAACATGTTCATCATGATACAGGTAAGTGGTAGCGCTGGTTTTCAACAGGTCTGCCGGATTGGAATAACCATGGCAGAGCGAAATGCAACATTTTGGAATTCCGATGGAATTGTGCAGAGAAATGATTCAATGACACGAATTCCAAAGTTTGCATTGAGGTTGAGTTGTTTTGGCAATGTCAGTTGGTATTTGTTTTGCAGGTTGTTTTTGGACAAAGTAATGGACAGTAATTAAGTGCCAGCTATTTTTATTGGCGCACTGACCAATAAACCAAGGAATGTCACCCTGGATTCTCCACGTAGATTTAAACATAACCGCAGGAAGTGGAAAATTCTGAGGTGGGTGAATGGAAAAGGCGGTTTCTATTGTTGAAGGGTATCGTATCTGATCCACCGTGGCTGGCAAATGAGGGGCCTGCCACAGATACACTGGCCATCTGTCACTTTTAAAGGTAGATGGCTTTGGTCAGGTGTCTGACTCCACCACCTGGTGACAGATACAATGGGACAGCACACACACCCCCCTGTCAGACGCTGAATGGGGGTGTCATTCAGGTAACGTTTTATTTGATGGTTCTCATGACATGAATGGCAGTGTCAGTTAGTATGACATAAGACCCATCATTAGGTTTACATTCAAAAACACGCATGTACATGAACAGGTCTCCAATATTTAACACGAGGGACATGATAGTTGGGATTCCACCACCAATCTGGCAGGATGCCTTTCCAGTACGAGTTTAGACGAGGGACCAATGTTCCTTTGAGGAAAGGGGAGGATGTGAGGATGATGTAGTTGTGGCCAGAAGCACACCATAGCCTAGAGAAGTGGATTGTTTGTTAGGTCAGATTTAGGTAATAGATTGCCCAGGTTTAAGTGGTGGGTGGCAGGAAGTATGCTTGCCTAATCAATATTATGTAATTGGGGCAGGATGTATATTGTTGTGTAGATGTTTGAAGGGGCCGTTTGATCCATTTTTGCATTATAATATTTGTCCATTATATATCTGCAGTAATAGTGAAAAAAAACTTGTTTCACAACCGTGTTGCGTCCTAAAACAGATTTTCGGATATATGTATTGGCTAGATCGTTTTTTGTTGTCAAACGTTAAAGCTTCATCCTCTCCATCAGTGTAAGAGACACAATATTTTCTCTATGGACAAACTGTGGCTGATGGGGGCGAAAATCCTCAGTCATTTTGCTTGATTTCTGTTGAAGTACAAAAAAACTAGCCAAGTATAGTTTCCGAAATCCTCATGCCATCTTCATCAAATTTTATTATATATATATTTACAAATTATATTACAGATTTATTTTACGCCTGTTGTAAGCTGGGTGACCTAAAGTGAAAAGTGAATGGTGTATATCGAGAATGAGGACATGTGTAGCGGCTGATTAGCTGTGAGTAGCAGCAGAAGTAGAGGTTATGTGTTTCAAAGGAAGTAGTAAACATGTTGCAAATAGGCATTGAGTACATTGAGTTAGTAGCAGTTGGCGCTTGTTACGTTTTCTATAGAGGCAACTATTTAAAGTCTTAACTATATTGCGCCACAATACGTAGATCTGAGCCGCGAAGAAGCCGAAATTTACCAGATATAATATTGTTATCCAGTTTTGTGTCCCTTTTGTTCTCAATGTCTGTCTTTTGTATCACATTACAGAAGTCGAACTGCATTTGAGAAAAATAAGACGGATGTGTTCAGGATCAAAACTCATAATGTGGGACCCTTAAGAAAGCTGAGGTATGCTAATTAACAACACTGGTTCTCCTCAACCACTCCGGTAGGGGGTGTTTTAAAATACTGTTGCAAAAAAGGGTGTCTACTAGTCGGAAGATTGCGTCAGTTGTCCTGGCGTTTTTTTGAACAGTGTTTTGTATAGTCTTTGTATATGTCCTGTCAGTAGGCCTAGTGGTCAGACAGGGGAGTGACGTCCTGTCCTCCTGTTCCCAGGATCGAGCATGACAACACAGGCGGCCTGAATGCTAGCTGGTTCCTGGACAGGGTCGTGGTGACCGACATGAACCGACCACACCTGAGGTTCTACTTCCCCTGCAACAACTGGCTGAGCCGCGAGGAGGCAGACGGCCTGTATGTCAGAGACCTGCTGGGGAGCCTCAATCCAATGGACGTTCCTAAACGTAAGTGACCCTCCCTCACACAGCAGGTTACTGGGCTACAGGACACACCCTCACACAGCAGGCTACTGGGCTACAGGACACACCCTCACACAGCAGGCTACTGGGCTACAGGACACACCCTCTCACAGCAGGCTACTGGGTTACAGGACACACCCTCACACAGCAGGCTACTGGGCTACAGGACACACCCTCTCACAGCAGGCTACTGGGCTACAGGAAACACCCTCTCACAGCAGGCTACTGGGTTACAGGACACACCCTCTCACAGCAGGCTACTGGGCTACAGGACACACCCTCGCACAGCAGGCTACTGGGCTACAGGACACACCCTGGTGCCTCGTGGTGCCGTAAAGCCCAGTACAAACCAATTTCTGCATCCTCCACAAGAACTCAGACCCTGGTCTTGCCATGCTTTAACTGCAAGTTTACCGTTCCCACTGGGTTCCTGCCCCAGGGTTATTTCTGTAATCACACCCATTCTGCCATGAGGCAGCAAGATCTGTTGTAGCCTTCATTTCTGTATGTTGTTATATATGACAGTGAGGCTGACATAATCAATGGGGTCAAAGCAGACATATTCTTCACAGCTGTCATGGGACCAGACACACCCATACCGCGCGCGCGCGCGCACACACACCGTCACTCATTCATACTCACTCTCACACACACACACATCTACAGTAGACCTATGAATATTTAACCTGGAAACTGTATTATTGAGCATTGCAGGAACACTAGGCTGGGTTAGACACACGATTCAGCTACACTTGGAGGACAGCACATTTAATTAAATACCACAAAGCTATGTTTTTCATTAAAGAAAGACTATAAAATCACCAAGAATTTGCCAGGAAAGTTGTTTAATTCCAGCAATTATTCCATGTAATACAATATGAGGCATTATGTGATTGTGTCAAAATTGTAATCCGGGTATATTTATTAATGTCACTTTTTTATATTTTTCATTTGTGAATTCAGCAGACACACATACGCAGAGGAACTCCGCAGGTTGTGGTGAACTTGCACGGAGATTGCCTAGATTCTCTGCAAGGTTATATAAAGTTTCGGCACCCCAACCTACTCAGACTGAAATGGGCAACATCATTGAGTTGAACAATGCCTATCTTATGTGATATGCTTTTGTTTCACAGTGAATAAATACATTGTGAGTGTGTTCACCTCTGCCGAGAAGGGTAGTGGGACTGATGCTGATGTCTTCCTGAATATCTTTGGAGAACTTGGAGACACCGGTAAGATGATACTGCGCCATCATTTACACCAATACTGATCATTTTCTGTCTTTATTACATTATAATTACATATTTTTTCAACAGTCATATCAGCTTTTAAGACAAGCTTAATACTGTGCTCTATTTGTATTCTTTCCACATAAAACTCTGTTCTATATAATTTCATTTTATAAAACATCAAAAAATAATGTATGTTTTATTGTCATTCTAGGTCAGTAAGTACTCTATGTGATTTCATACAATTTCACTGTGTTTTATATGACTTGAGTTCTTTCAAATCACTAACATGGAAGGGGAGAGGCGGCTGGACAGTGACAAAGATAACTTTGAGAGGGGAACGGAGGACAAGTTCACTATTGAAGCACCGAACCTGGGAAGGCTTAAGAAAATCACCATTGGCCACAACAACAAAGGATCATCAGCTGGATGGTGTCTGGATAAGGTACACGCATTCACAGGCACACACACGCATTCACAGGCACACACACACACACGCATTCACAGGCACACACACACATTCACAGACACATATGCACCACGTGAGATGTTTTCTGCCTCAGGTAGTGATTGACGACATGGGAAACAAGGAGGTGTATGAGTTTCCAGTGAATCGCTGGTTCGCCATGGACGAGGATGATGGAAAGATTCAGAGAGATCTGCTGGTGGGGATGACAGAAACCATGGGTAAGCCCACCCTTAAAGGTACAGCACTTACAGAGGAATCACAGGACTGTTAAGGGGCCGTCAACTTCAAGACTGTTGAATTACAAAATCGGTGGAGAATCTGGCTCAAGATACCTCAATTCCAATGTACGTTAATGACCTGTTTTTTTTCGCGGCCAGGTCACGTGGCGTTAGTTCGCAATGGCTTTTCCAGGTCAACCAAATCAGTGTCTTGACATGTAACCTAACCCCCCCCCCCGCCCTCGTGTGTATGTGTTATGTGTGTGGCCGGGTTCCAAAAGCGGTGGTGTACAACGTCCAGGTGATGACGGGCGACGTCAGGGGCGCCGGCACCAACTCCAAGATCCACATCATCATGCACGGCACCAAGGGCCTAAAGAACAGTGGCAAGGTGTTCCTGGAGGGCGGGGCGTTTGAGCGCGGCCTCATCGACATCTTCAACGTGGAGATCGCCGCGCTGCTGAGCCCCCTGAGCCGGGTCACCATCGGGCACGACAACGGAGCCGTCGGCGCCGGCTGGTACTGCGAGAAGGTCAGGAGTCCGGTGTGGGTTTCCTGTGTGCATTCCCTGTGTGGGTTCTCAGTGTGGGTTCCCTGTGTGGGTTCCCTGTGTGGGTTCTCAGTGTGGGTTCCCTGTGTGGGTTCCCTATGTGGGTTCTCAGTGTGGGTTCCCTGTGTGGGTTCCCGGTGTGGGTTCCCTGTGTGGTTTCCCTGTGTGGTTTCCCTGTGTGGGTTCTCAGTGTGGATTCCCGGTGTGGGTTCCCTGTGTGGGTTCCCGGTGTTTGGCATTGTCTTGCTGAAATAAGCAAGGCCTTCCCTGAAAAAGATGTTGCCTGGATGACAGCATATGATACTCCTTTACCAGTATATATCAACAATAATTGTGCGTTCACAGATGGGCACTAATGCACCCCCATACCATCACGGATGCTGACTTTTGAACTGTGAGCTGATAAGAAGCCGGTGGATCCATCTTTTCTTTAGTCTGGAGGGCGCAGGGTCCATGATTTCCCAAAATAATTGTGATCCAGACATCACTGACAGTGGTTTTCTGAAGTGTTCCCGAGCCCATGCAGTAATGTCCACTAATGAATCGTTTCTGATCATAATGTCTCATCCTCTCTGGGATTTTTTTTTATACCAAGTCATGTTAATGACCTGTTGCCAATTAACTTAATTACGTGTGAGATGATCCACCAGGTTTTCTTTTACATTACACAACTTTTACAATTTTTGTTCCCCCTTTCCCAGCATTATTGAAATGTGTTACTGGAATAAAGTTCAGTAGGCATATATTTCTCAAGAAACAATAACATTTCTCAGTTTCAACATTTGATTTGTTGTCTTTTTACCATCTTCCATTAAATGCTTCATCATGCATTGTTTTTTTGTTTTTGTTTAACAGGGTTGTATTTCCTTGTTGCATTGTTCCATTTGTACGATGAACGGTTTGTGTTCTCACATTGTTCCCTTCATGTTTGTCTCTCCACCCAGGTCACTGTTTATTGCCCGTTCACAGGCATCGAACAGACGTTTCCCTGCGGCAAGTGGCTGGATGAGGACGAGGGTGACGGGCTGATTGAAAGGGAGCTCTACGAGATGGTGTCCCTCAGGCAGAAGAAACTTAAGAGTGGGTGGCCTCTCCATTCTACACACACGTCAATGTAGCATTCAGCAGGTTATGGTTGAACAGAACATTAGGGTCCAGTTTCCTGCAGGTTAAGATCTTATATCAACTTCCGACCAAACCAACACAGAACAGTATTGCAGGTTTTTGCGACTTTTCCAAGAACTTGTATGTGTATGTATAATGTATCAGGCATTTGTGCATTGCATTGAAGGGAGGCTAGATTCTCTTTGTTTATAGAGAGAAGCAAACAAGTAAGAACAAAACTGTAGCAAAGCAGAAAGTAGTTCAGTATAAGTGGTAAATATAAAGAGCTCAATGACCATTCCAAATCCACATTGACATGAATGACAGTAACACAGGTAGGAGATGAACAACTCCCCATCCCCTCCCAGAGTTCCCCTGGACCCTGTGGATCTGGACCTCGGACGTGAAGGGGGCCGGTACTGATGCCCAGGTCTTCCTGCAGATGTATGGAGAGAAGGGCAAGTCAGACGAAATGAGACTGGAGAGCAAATCAGACAGCTTTGAGCAGGGCCAGCTGGATAAGTTCATGGTAAGACCTGTATCAGACATGGACCCGGACAGCTTTAGAGCATCTACAACACTGTGTCGGCCGTGGTAACTCGTGGACAGCTTTAGAGCATCTATAACACTGTGTCGGCCTTGGTAACTCGTGGACAGCTTTAGAGCATCTACAACACTGTGTCGGCCTTGGTAACTCGTGGACAGCTTTAGAGCATCTACAACACTGTGTCGGCCGTGGTAACTCGTGGACAGCTTTAGAGCATCTACAACACTGTGTCGGCCTTGGTATCTCGTGGACAGCTTTAGAGCATCTACAACACTGTGTCGGCCTTGGTAACTCGTGGACAGTTTAGAGCATCTACAACACTGTGTCGGCCTTGGGAACTCAGGGGTGTGTGTGGTGGACGGTGCACAGTGATTTGTCACAAAATCACAGTCAGGCTTATATTATGTTTCCGATGTTTGAATGTGTTACATTTGCATTACTACTACAATACCAATACTAACAGTTCTAACCTGTTGGATCCACTAGATTGAGATGCCCGACATTGGAAAACTGAACAAACTTCGTATCTGGCATGAGAAGAGAAATCCATTTGCTGGCTGGCATTTTGCTAGGGTGAGCTCAACTGTCAACATGAACCCTTTTACAACGCTTGTTGTGTAAAATATATATATATATCTAAAATGTACAAGCAAAGTGGTGATCAAATTATAACTGATTGATTGAAAAACATATTTGTTACCCGGACATTTCTATGACATACAATTTCACAGACCAGTAGCTGAAGACAAACGAGTGGTACATCATGTAGTAAAATAGACCAGATTGTATAGTCATGAGGCATTCTTATATATTCATGTTCATATATTCATTTATACGTTTTATTTCTTTGTACTACCCCAGGCCACAGCGATGAAGACTCTGACGAGGGAGAAGTACTCCTTTAACTGTGGCCGCTGGCTGGACATCAACGAGGACGACAATGAGATCATCAGAGAGCTGCCAGCCACCGGGGCTGTCATCCCAGAGCCTCTACCATGTAGGACCAAACACACCCAAGCCTCATTATCCATTAACATTTCAGTCAATAAGCAGACAGCCTCATTATCCATTAACATTTCAGTCAATAACCAGACAGCCTCATTATCTGTTACCTTTTTTTGTCAATAACCGGACAGCCTAATAATTATTTGTTTTACTTTTTTGTCAATAACAAGACCGTCTTGGGGATGTTGTTAGCCTTGCAGCCTGTTCTCTGTCCCTCTTCAGTGCTAAAGTATCGCATCACCATCTGTACGGGAGGCGTGAGCGGGGGAGGCACGGACGCCAGCGTGTTCCTTAACGTCGTGGGGGACCTCGGAGACACGGGGGACCGACTCATGTGCCTCAGCAAAAACAACGTCAACAAGTTTGAGAAGGGCAACGTACGTTTTTGAGGGCGGCAGTGCTTCACGTGACGGGAGGCCCCGAATGCCCACGCTAACCTCCGGGTCGGGTTCACCCTGTCTCCGTCATTTCCACACAGGCGGATGAGTTCCTGATCGAGGCAGTGTTTTTGGGCCGGATCCGCAGGGTGCGCGTTGGCCATGACGGGCGGGGCGGGGGCTGCGGTTGGTTCCTGGATAAGGTGATGGTCAGGGAGGAGGGCCAACCGGAGTCCACGTCCATCGAGTTCCCCTGTGACAGGCAAGTCACCCAGGAAGGAATCGTATTAAACGTTGTATAACACCCGGGGTGTCTGGCCAAGTTACTGTCTCCCCATGTAACACTGAAATGCTACCAATTCATTCCAGACAGCGATCCGGCCACGCCCGGTCCGTCTCTAGTTCCCGTTCCCCGAAAGCATCACTTAAGCAGTTAGCAGGCTGATGGACCAGCATCTCATTACAAATAGGGATTAAACACATCGCGGTCAGCCAGGCCTCTTTCACCTCTTGTAACCCGAGCTAAACTACAAGACTGCGGTGCTTTGTTACACTGTCCTCGTTCCAAACACTTTCCTGTCCCAACCTCTAGGGTGTACATTAAGGCTTTAAGTATTGAAGTAAGGTGTTGGAAGACTGTACAACCGGGTCCTGTAGCGCGCGGTCGCTTCAGGCAGCACATATCCTTCGGTGTCACTCAGCCGGGTGGACGAAACACAAAGTTGACAGTGCAGCTCTCCCTGTGTGTGTTTGGCCAAGGTGGTTGGACCGGAACGAGGACGATGGGCAGATCGTTCGGGAGTTGGTGCCGGCCGGGGACGGCCTGCGTCTCTACAGTGAGTGAACCGGGAAACGGAGTGACACTGAAGTTAAAATGTCTGTTTAAATGTCCCCCGCGTGCACAGGTGCCGTGAATGTACTGCACGTCTCGTTGTGTATTTGTAGACGTCAACTACCACATCTCGATAAAGACGGGCAGCATCAACGGGGCCAGCTCAGATTCTAAGGTGTTCGTCAAGTTGTACGGGGAGAAGGGAGACACTACCAGAATGCTGCTGATGGTCTCTGACAACGACCTACGCAACTATTTTGAGACCGGCCGAACCGATGTCTTCACCATTGAGACTTGTGACATAGGACAAGTGGGTCATATTTCTTTCCCGCAAGTGTAGAATTCATTAGCGGACCTGTGAAATACAGTTTGTTGTGTTTAAACGTCCATCCAAACACTGTGACAATAGTGTACGTGGAGCTGTCTTGGAGTTGTTAGGTTTCTTAGACATCAGCAATGTGTGTTTGATTGGTGCGCATGTCACTTCCTGTTTCTCACTTTCTGGTTTATCGGTAGATCCACCGTCTGCTGATTGGCCACACCAATGAGGGTCTGCGCGCTGGTTGGTTCCTAGACAGTGTCCAGATCATTGTGCCGGTCCATGGGAAGCAGTACATGTTCCCCAGTCATCGCTGGCTCTGTAAGGACGAGGCCGATGGAAAAGTGGAGGTGGAGATCTACCCAAGCGAGACCCTGGACATAGAGAAATGTAAAAGAGGATTTCCCTGAGATTATAAATATTCATAGTTATGACCGTGTATATTTACTTCGGCCATTTTTTCCACACAATGCTGACACGACAGATCTTCCAATGAACAATTTGAAAGACCTAACCGGATGACTTGATTAGACACAGCCCTTGACGATTTCCCACAGCACTTAGCCTTGATGTTGATGGATTGCGGTTGGTTAGTCTACTCTTCATCATCCCGCCTCTGTCTAATTGGTTGGTGACATGTTGCTCTGCCCCCTGGTTCGCAGTGATTAACTATGAGATCACAGTTGTCACGGGCGACCTGCGCAACGGGGGCACCAACGCCAACGTGTTCTGCCAGATCTACGGAGACGAGGGGAAGACGGAGCTCCTCGACCTCAGGAGCCGCTCCAACAACTTTGAGCGCGGGACGACAGAGATCTTTAAGGTCACGGTCACCTAGTTCAGGCACACTCATTTAACCGGCAAAAATAGTTCCTCTTTTTTTTGGGAAATATCGATTTATTTTGTCTTCTTGATGGGGACAACGATTGTTGTTATTCTGAACACGTCGTAAAATCAGTTACGTTTGCCGAAGACACATTTCAAAACAACCCCGTGTCTCTCACCCCCCACCCCAGATTGAGGCGCTAAACGTGGGTAAATTGTTCAAGATCCGCATCGGGCACGATGGATCGGGCCTGGGCGATGGGTGGTTCCTGGAGACGGTGAACATCAAGCGGCTCACCATGGCCATGGTGCAGAGGGAGGTGCTGAAGGACAAGCCAAAGGATGACAAGAAAGACAAGAAGAAGAATAAAAAAAAGAAGAAAGAGGAGGAGGAGGAGGAGGAGGAAGAGTATGTGACGGAGCTCCAGGAGGTGGTGGAGAGTGTGACGTTCCCCAGTCAGCGCTGGCTGGCCCGGGATGAAGAGAACGGGGAGATCGTGGTGGAGCTCCTGCCCGAGGACCCCGGAGACCTGGAAGGTAGGTGGGGGAGGAGTCTCGTCCTGGAGGGGGCGGGGCTCATTCATTAACTCATTGACTTGGATAAGCCAGTACTGAGGGGTGGAGTAACATGTAACTGTGGACGACCCACAGATAACAGCTACGAGGTGCATGTGTTCACTGGCACCGTGTGGGGAGCCGGAACTGATGCCAACGTTTACATTAATATCTACGGAGAGATGGGCGACACTGGCGAGCGGAAACTCAGGAAGTCCAACAACCTCAACAAATTTGAGAAAGGGAAGGTGAGCAAGCGGGCAATCTGCCAGTAATAACCCTCTCCTGTTGGCCTAGATGTTGGACCCATCACATCTGTGCTCGGTCATCAATTTAGACCGTTAAACGGCAATTGCTGGTTGAAAAAGACTGATCCAGAGTTTCATCAAGGATCTTTGTGATGCCTATGGCCTCTGACCTTTCGCTTGACCTTTCGCTTGACCCTCCGCCGGTGTCCAGGAGGATGTTTTCACCGTCCCGGCCATTGAACTGGGCGTTCTGAAGAAGCTGAGGATTCGCCATGACAACAGCCAGCCTCATGCGGCCTGGTTTCTGGACCGAGTGGAGATAATAGACAACAAAGACGACACCACGTAAGGGGCGGAGCCGTGGGGGGGGGGGGTACTGTAAGACCACGGAATATAGTTGTCCTTGTGTTACCAGTATTTCAGACAATTGGCCTCTTTACTTTTACGGTTCACTATTACAACTTATCCATGTATATTCCTGCTTAAAAAAACAAATATGCATCTATAGAGCTAGTAAATGACTGCAACTGGTCCAAATTCAAATGTTTAGTTGCTTGTATGTTTAAGAAACTATGTATGTTTTTTTGAGACAAAAAATGGTCTGCCCATAGATCTAAGAAAATAAGGCAACAGCAACCCTTAGTGGTTACAAATGTAATGAACTGATTTTTAGTATGTCGCTTATGGACCAAATGTAATGGTTACAAATGTAATGGTTACAAATGTAATGAACTGATTTTTAGTATGTCGCTTATGGACCAAATGTAATGGTTACAAATGTAATGGTTACAAATGTAATGGTTACAAATGTAATGAACTGATTTTTAGTATGTCGCTTATGGACCAAATGTAATGGTTACAAATGTAATGGTTACAA
>JACXGK010007188.1:0-26253 GCA_016801125.1 Novumbra hubbsi | reverse complement strand
CAACGCTGGAGTCAGAACGGTACAACGCTGGAGTCAGAGTGGTACAATGCTGGAGTCAGAGCTGTCATTGCTTTAGAGACCAGATGCTCCCAGTTTTTTACAGTTCATGGGGAAAATGATCTCTCTGCATGTATGGGATCCTATTTAAATGTAAGGTTTTTGCAATGGGGGGAAAAAGGGTTTCTAATTATATTTCTGCTTGTCAATCTCACTGAAGTGGAGCTATCGTGGCAAGGCAGATTTATCGGAGGGTATTTTATGGTTGAAGTTGACTTCTTGCATTCACTCTGACAGGAACTCAACCCTGCAAACTCTGACTTATGAATAAAACTCAAAATCTAGAATAAAAGCTGGTTATGGTAACTAGTATAGTAGGTTATCCGCATTAATGTAAATCTGCAAAGTGCATTCTGGGTCCTCCTGAGAGTTCCGTTCTGCAGCCTTTTCAGTGGCTCTGGGCTGTCTGTGTACTGTTAATACTGTCGAGTGAGTCTCGTTCAGCTCCAAAATTCACTTAATGTCTGGGTAACTACACAGCTCCTGACAAGCAATTCATGCCATCACAACCTGTTTTCAGACATGTTGAGCCATATACTGTGCTCACTTACATTCTGGAAACAAATTGGTTGAACAGTGAAGGTCATTGGAACGTTGGGTACTGGCGATTTAAGTGCTACGTTGTGATTTATTTCAGACGTGTTGTAGTCTTCTCACATGATCCAAATGCGGCTGTGGAAACCTACATTTGAAAATAATAATCAGGCCTTTGTTTATGGCTCTCATTTGTGAAAGTAATTAACAGATCATAGGGTTTTCTGTTAATCTGTTAAAGAGATCTTGGTTGTAAGAATATAGGGCATCTGTCTTGAAATGATCATTTACAAGGGTCATTTAGTGTCCTGGGGAAGTAGGGGATCCCAGGGGAACTCTTATTTAGCCCCAGGGGGGTAAATCCTATTTAGCCCCAGGGGAACTCCTATTTAGCCCCAGGGGGGTAACTCCTATTTAGCCCCAGGGGGTAACTCAGATTTAGCCCCGGGGGTAACTCCTATTTAGCCCCAGGGGGTAACTCCAGATGTCATTCAACAGGCAGTGATATGAGACTGTAACCACTGTACAACACAATGGAACGGCATCACTGATCTCCTTTCTAGGTAGACTCACTGCGGTTTCCCCTGGTAACCTCTGATGCTCTTGTAACTTCTGGTCCCCTGGTAACTTTGGATGCCATGGTAACCTCGGATGCCCTGGTAACCTCTGATGCTCTTGTAACTTCTGATGCCCTGGTACTTTGGATGCCCTGGTAACCTCAGATGCCCTGGTAACCTCTGATGCTCTGGTAACTTCTGATGTCTGCGTGGGCTTGGAGTGTTAACACTACACAGCAGTTTAACCACAGTAAACTGAGAACACCAAATTGAGAGTAAAATGGGACCAGGTCTAAAAACACAGTGACTTTGAAATCTGCCGTTGAATGCAGCCTATGAACACACTGACTAGGGGGTAATATCCATTGGGAAAACATTGCTTCCCACACAGTTGTGATTTCAACTTGCACTTGGGAAATCAAGGGAAAACCTTGCCCTCAGGCTATTGAGAAATACTAGGAGAAATAAAGTAAGGAGACTTGATTGTCTATTATCTCGTTGAGTGCTCTCACTGCTGACACTATTAGTTCATGGGTCATTCCTGACCACGCTGTTAGATCTGGGTTCTGTCCACTGTATCAGACAGGTTCTTAACGCTGACACCTCCTCTATTCCACACCGCTGAACACAAACATGTGCACACTCACACACACACTGCTGCACACCAAATGTATCACCTACTAACCCATGACATCGGGCCCACTACCGTATCATTCACTAATGCTGATAATCAAACGAGAAACAAATTGTGACATGCTAAGCCCTCATATTTTCTTAGCAATTTTATACACCGACAGCAGAAGCCCCAGTGATCAGCGAGACAGTGTGATGTTGTCACATTCTGTTCCAAATGTCTGTGTTGGGACAAACCATTTTACTGTGTCTGTCTGGCTATTCAGAATTCGCCCATATACGTTTTTTGTATTTTATTAAATGCATTGTTTAAGCTCAATAGAATGTTCCAGAAATGACAGATTCATTCAGTCATTGAAATCTCTATAGTAGCCATGCCTCATAAAATGGGGACGAGGCTGCCATGTTTAAAACGTGCTGTAATTTTGAAATAGTTAATCCGACATGGATGAAGATACCATGAAATTGAAGTTAACAGTCTGCATCCATAGTCAGAGCATAATTTCACCTCCAAAGTGTGGGAATACTGAGGAACAAAAGTATCACTGTCTACCTTTGGGGTTCTCTGTGGGCCATGAGAAACAAACTGAAATGGCTAAATGATCCACTGAATTAACATTTTAATATGTTAACTTCCTAGAAGTAAGAGAACATTATGCAAGGACTTATGTCAGCATGTCAGTAGAGTTGGTTTAGCGTCAGCAATACAGAATTATGCCATGTATTTATATATTTTTTAACACATTTGTATCCCTGTGTAGCATTTTTATGATGTCCAATTTGTGATGATTTGTTATGTACCTGCTATAACACAAGAAACTTCTAACAGACTCAAGACTGTTGATGTTGAGATATGTGTTATCCAAAGCACACCCTGGCCTGTTCTGTTTCTCAGCCCCCTGCTTGCTCAACTAGGAAGTGCAGATCAGATTCCCTACACACTCTCTGGTCTTCTACCTTAATGGAGCTCACAGGCATCGAAGCTTCCACAAGGAGTCACTAGAGTGCAACGAGGCAAGGCATCCATTCTCAATTAGTAGCCCCCTATACCCGAACAGTGCTGGCCAATTTCTCTTTCCTCTATGGAACCCTGGGCTAACCCGCGAACAGGGAAGTTATGTCATCTTGACTGTGTTGGCATTAAGCACATTTAAACCGCTTGTGTCTTTACTGAATTGTCACAAATTAAAACCTCATTTTACTGTTTCCCCTTTCTGTCTCCGTTTTGCTTTCCTTAATCTACTTTGTCACCCTCACTATCCTTCCTCTTGTCAAGCTGTGGTAGACATTCCCCTTCCCCTTCCTTCCTTCCTTCTATCCCTCCCTCCCTCTCTTCTTTCCTTTCCTTTCCTTCCCTTCCCCTTGTCCTTGCCCATCCCCATTCCTTTCCCTATTCCCTATTCCCTTCCTTCACTTCCCTTCCCTTTCCTTTCCTTTCCTTTCCTTTCCCTTCCCTTCCCTTCCATTTCCCATCCCCTTGTCCTTGCCCATCCCCATTCCTTTCCCTATTCCCTATTCCCTATTCCCTTCCTTCCCTTTCCCTTCCCTTTCCCTTCCCTTCCCTTCCATTTCCCTTCCCCTTGCCAATCCCCATTCCTTTCCCTATTCCCTATTCCCTATTCCCTATTCCCTTCCCTTCCCTTCCCCTTCCCCTTCCCTTCCATTTCCCTTCCCCTTGTCCTTGCCCATCCCCATTCCTTTCCCCATTCCCTTCCTTATTTCCCTCACTTCTTTCCTTCTCTCCCTAACTTTTTCATCTCTACACTGTTTTGATCTCTGTTGTGATCTGAGGCCTTTTCTTAACCTGTTGGAATAGGGGCCAATCTTTGGGTTCATCTGGCTGTTCCCGATAGCAGTGAAGTCGGGTGGAGCACCGCTGAACCAGTAAACCTCTCTTCGTCAGCAGTGAGAATAGACGCTGCTTTCAGGGCTATGAAGCAGCACTCTCCACCCTGGAGAATGTGTTTCCTTTTTAAGCTGTACAGTCATTTGGTTATGTATTCAGCGCTGATTGATTTCCTGCTCTACTGATGTGCGACCCGTTAAACAGATCTAAATTCATTCGAAGATCATCCCGGTTTTGTTTTGGCGCATGATCCCTAACTTAATTGATTCCGCTATTATAACAATTCTAATGCCACTTCTAATAATAATTGAATGTAGCCAACCCAGAACAGAGTTGGTGAACGGGTGAGACCTGTGAGGGTAGGCCACAGCTGCACGCCGGTGAAGCCGGTGGAGTTGTTTGGTTAGGGTGCGATCATAACTGTGAGTTGTGTGGAGGATGTCTGTGGCGGTTTGGCAGGTGATCCATCAGGAGGCTGTATACAGGAGGCAGAGAGAGAAACTCGGCAGCAGTAGCAGCAGGGTGCTTGATCTTCCCTAACGCTGCCAGCCAGTGATGGGTCCCTGGTCCCATGTCTCCATACGCCGTCCAGCCCCCATCATTCACCATCTAATTACATCGCAGCCTGTTGGCAGCTCATTTGTATCTCTGACTAACTCCCCCAGTCTGTTCTCTGGCTCCGGGTTCCCTGTTTAATGAAAGCACAACCTGGTCTGAGCTATCTGTCTCTCAATCTCCGTCTCCCAGCATCCTCCTCCTGCCTTTGCACCATTCTTTCTCTCCGCCTCTCCTTCTTCATCACCTCCTACGTACCATTGGTGTTCATCCCTTCCCACTGTCACCTCCTTTTCAGTACTCCTGATCTCTCTGTTGCTACCACGTCTCCTCCTCCTCAGCCTCCCATCATCCCATCCTCATATTCTTTTCATCCTCCCATCCTTATACTCTTTTCATCCTCCCATCCTTATATTCTTTTCATCCTCCCATTCTCATACTCTTTTCATCCTCCCATCCTCATACTCTTTTCATCCTCCCATCCTTATACTCTTTTCATCCTCCCATTCTCATACTCATTTCATCCTCCCATCCTCATATTATTTTCATCCTCCCATCCTTATACTCTTTTCATCCTCCCATCCTCATATTCTTTTCATCCTCCCATCCTCATACTCTTTTCATCCTCCCATCCTCTTACTCTTTTCATCCTCCCATCCTCTTACTCCTTTCTTTCCCAGATCCATCATACTTTCTTTTAAAAAACATGTTGCTGAAAGCCTAAGTAAGATGGTTTATGATCTTGAAATGTGAGATTGATGGCGACAGACAGACAGGTTCATCAGCTACTGGCTGTAGAGATCCCACTGCGGTACACCTGATGGACAGGACTGGTGAAACTCAATCTGATAGCTAAAGTGGGGAGAACAACTATTTGATACACTGCCGATTTTGCAGGTTTTCCTACTTACAAAGCATGTAGAGGTCTGTCATTTTTATCATAGGTACACTTCAACTTTGGGAGACGGAATCAAAAGAAAAATCCAGAACATCGTATGATTTTTAAGTAATTAATTAGCATTTTATTGCATGACATAAGTATTTGATCACCTACCAACCAGTAAGAAATCCAGCTCTCACAGACCTGTTAGTTTTTCTTTAAGAAGCCCTCCTGTTCTCCACTCATTACCTGTATTAAAGGCACCTGTTTGAACTTGTTACCTGTAGAAAAGACACCTGTCCACACACTCAATCAAATAGACTCCAACCTCGCCAAAATGGAGGGAGCTGAAAGTCCGTATTGCCCAGCGACAGCCCCGAAACCTGAAGGATCTGGAGAAGGTCTGTATGGAGGAGTGGGCCAGAATCCCTGCTGCAGTGTGTGCCAACCTGGTCAAGAACTGCAGAAAACATATGATCTCTGATATTGCAAACAAAGGTTTCTGTACCAAATATTAAGTTCTGTTTATCTGATGTATCAAATACTTATGTCATGCAATAAAATGCAAATTAATTACTTAAAAATCATACAATGTGATTTTCTGGATTTTTGTTTTAGATTCTGTGTACCTATGATAAAAATTACAGACCTCTACATGCTTTGTAAGTAGGAAAACCTGCAAAATCGACAGTGTATCTTCCTACTGTATTTGAATAGTGCAGTTGGGTGACTGTGAGTCAGGCTCCAGGCTGGTGGCTCATGTACAGGTTTTAGGGGTCAACCGGTCAGGATAAGGCCTGTGATGTCAATGAACGTGTTGGTCAACCTCGGCATGTAATAGGTACGTGCTTGGTTGGCAATTTTTTTACAGGGACCTGGAAGCGAACTGGCACTACGCTGATGGTACATTAAACTACTGGTTAGTTATATCTCCTGCAAAGAAGAAAATGTCTTCAGAACAGACATGAAAGGGATGAAGCCAGACATAGCCAATGTGGCCACTGTAGCGGCAAAACTCTCAACGGCAGAAAATATCATCAGCACCATTTTCTTCTCAGTATTTATTTTTCGTGGATTCTCCTTCAAAAGTGACGCAGTTGACAGTTTTTATGCAGGAGGGGAGGGTTAGAAATTAAGTCTTTGTGTTTGCGTCAGCATAGTCAATACTGTGGGGATAGTGCAAAAGTGTGATAATGGCCAACAATCATTTAGCCATGACGCCTTTGTTTCCTTGGACAAAGTGACTATGTTGGGCTGCTTCAAGCTAGTGGTATTATGGGCTGGGTCAGTGAGGGGGTGAATATCCCCTTGAAGACACCTATCAGGAGGTCCTGATACTTTGGGCTGCTTGGTGTTGTATCCATTTACTGCAGTGACACTTTCCATCTGCTGGCTGTGCCGCTCCCATTTAGCTCCACTCATCCATCAAACAGACCAGCTTCACACAAACAGGTTTATCCACACATCAAGCTAATTTACACCTGTGGCCCCTCATCTGGGGTGTTGAGATTACATCACTATGTCTATGTGTCAGTGTGAATGCTTCCATGCGTGTGTGTTTGTGCACCGCCATAACCCCACTGTGATCCCAGCCTTGGCTGATGGAGTAATCCAAGGTCTGCTGAAGCCTCCTGTTAGGCCCGGTTGTTACCACAAGGCGAAACCTTGTCAGAGCTAATTGCCTCATTGACTGCAAAATAGTTAGGATTACTTCTGTGTTTTTTATCAACAGGTAAACAGCATTGGCCAACAGTTATTACCAACAATTATTGATATTGTCTAAATAATATAGGTTTTTGATGATTTTCATTCCTGTTCGTATTGTCTAACAACTTTTCAAGATCAAGGCAGCTGACAAACCACCCGGGCGTTTCCACGTGTTATTGAATTACAACATAAAATCAGAATGGGTTTAATTAGAAGATCTTGCCACTGATATGAAGTTCATTATATACAAGTGAAAAAGAAATATAAAGCATCCGCTAAAACTCTAGCATCAGGGTAAGAATGGCAGTAGCCTCTAAAGGAGTTACAGTCTTTAATGGAAGAAAAAATGAATTCATATCTCGGCCAGTTTGCCAGAAGGCATTTGATAGACTGAGACCAAGTGGAAGATTCTATGGTCTGATGAGACCAAAACAGAGCTTTGGACACAACACTAAGCTCTATGTTAGGCCGCACATCATCCGTAAAACCCCATTCCTACCGTGAAGCATGGTGGCTACAGCGTTATGATGATATGGGGAGAAAATTTGGAGACATCCTAGCGAGTCAGTACTTTTGAGAACCATTGCAAAAAGCAACAGAGAATATGTTGTATTTAGTTATTAAGCAATCTCTCCATAATCACTCTCACAATCACCTTCTTATGGTTGATGTTGAAGATCTTATGTTGTTTCAGTGGTTGAAATGATGTCGAAATAATGTTAATTCAACCAGTTTGTACCCAATGGGAACTGATTGGATGGACTATCTCTCTGACTCCCTTTTACACCTGAAGGAAATTTAAAGTACCAGCAGCTGTCAGTTTACGTCCACCTGCTTGGCTGTACTGTAGAGGGGACAAAGCTGAGTTCTGGAAACCTCTGCCTTATTGCTCCACAGAAACATCAAGCCTAGCAGGCCCAGACTGTTCCTCAGAGTGTTGGCACAGCCAGTCAGCCAGAGAAAGAAATGAAATGAAAGCGTGTCTGGATTAGAGCTTGTTAAGGGAGAGAAGAGCCTTTAATTGCCCTGGCTTTGTATAGCTTCACAAAGAGCCAGCATCGCTAATCTACAGCTCAGGGGTGAATGTTTGCAGCAAACAAAACAAAGACAAACACAAGACAGCCCTAGCTAGAAGAAGAAAAAAACCATTCCTGAAAGAGGATTTTAAAGGAATTGGCATAAAACTGCAGGGTTTCAATAAGAGAAGCCGCTGATAGCAGCAAAACATTTTCCCTTTAAAAAGGATTTAATCAAGCATTCAAGGAAGTATTTGTCTTTGCATGACATAAAATCCCCTGGTACTTTGAGAAGTCTACATGTGTCTAAATGAATTGACTAAGACTGCATTGCCTACCGTTACCGCCCGTTACTTTAGGCTATATATTTGTTTTGTATATTGCCTCAGATATGTCAGGTATTTCATATAGCCTGTTTGCTGCCAGGCTCTCCAGTTGTAAAGTGGCGGACTGGTCATCCGGGTTCCCCAGGATACAGTAAGTCATTTTATCATGGACCAGTGAGGCCTCATCTCTGTCTGTACGCCTGGGAGGTAAAGCAATTGCTGAACTTCCCAACTTCACACCTGCTGAGCAAATCCGTTGGACACATTTGAAGAAATAGGGATTGGATAGGGTAGAGGACACGAGAGCAAACCCTTCTGTTTTCAGAAAGCACAACGAGTCCAGGCCGACACAACTGCTGCGTCTTAAGTGCTGTTCTATAAACAATCTCAGTGAAGGAAATCAGGCACCAAGGCAGAGTCTTAGGCAATTGGCTATTCGTTGTTTCAATGCGTCCTCCTTACCCGACAATGTTTTTCGCCGGTGTCCTACCAACGGAAGAAATGAAGATAGAACCTTGACGCAACGGTGCGACGAGGACACGATGAGAGGAGAACATTGGTGCCCACTGCTCAGTTCTTCACTACTTAGTTTTTCACTGCTCAGTTCTTCACTGCTCAGTTCTTCACTGCTCCGTTCTTCACTCCTCCATTCTTCACTGCTCCGTTCTTCACTGCTCCGTGCTTTACTGCTCAGTCCTCCCTTCCCATTCCTGACCATGTGTGAGTAGTTCACCTCAGCAGAGTGCATCAGCGCTTTGCTCTTAGACCTACAGATCAATAGAGCTCCACTGATAGCGGGGTCCCTTGCATTGATTAGACCTGCCCAGGCTTTGTCCCTGGTCCTGATGGAGGTGAGAGAATAACCTTTTTCAAAAGTGTCTTGCTGGGTGCAAATGACAGACAGACCAGAGAGAAAAATGGTCCTCCAGTGAATGTGTTCGGTCCAATTAGTTTGCGTTCTACAATAACCAATCAATATGAGCCGCTGCCGAGTTCTGTATTCTTTGTGAAGTCAATATTACATTTCTGACATGCAACTGTCCTGGCAGAGAACTCAGTAATTGCTGGTTCATACAGTAATAGCCCCCCGCTCCTTTTATTGTATGGGACGGAAGCATAGCCAGACAAGATCAAGGCTTGTCAAAAATATTGAGAAATCAAATAAAAACAGGCCTTGTTCTGTGCATGCTGCCATGCACACCAAACTAATTAAGGCCTGGATGCTTTCTGTCATTGTCTTTTTCTGTTTCTCTTTGCATTTTGAAGCAATGGCTTGTGCAGGTGCTTGAAACCGTTTTTTGTATGTGATAAATTGCATGGTTTGTTTCTATGCCAAGCAGAATTTCGACAGAATAGGGCTGGAGGAAAAGAAATTATCAGAAGCCTAGAAAGTTAGTGGAATAATATGTCGTTTTTTCTGTTTATAGTTTTTTTAGATAAAATAGTTATGTCAGACGTTGGGCAGAACTAGTGGCCATTATATAGACCATATGAATGTTTTGCTAAATGTTTTATTCCCAGGATCAATAATAATGAGACGAAGTGTGAGGATTGTGCCACAGGCAAAGTTTGATACAAATTCAGGTTTGTGGAAAGTGGTAAAAATACTTTCCTATTGATTTGGCCGAAACATTGCTGAGCTTTTGGAAAATAGGGACTAAATTGTAGCAGTCTGAAGCAATCCGGAAAAGCAATTGAGACTGTGCTTGTATTGTGGTAATGTCTTTGAGTGTGTCCTTGATGGGGGTGGGTGGTCCTAGCACACACATGTATGCTGTCTGAACCCCCACGCTTGCTGGGAAAAAGGCTGTGTGGTGTAAATTAGAAATGGGTTAGAACACACAATCTCTAGGATCTTTCTCCCCGTGTGCTGACGTCTGCTGGCACACGGCCGGTCCTGTCATTGGGCCATCGCAATACATTAATTACCCGCCCCCTTTGTGTTACACTGAAGGGGCAGAACAATCTAGCCGGACACAAACACATTCAAATTGGGGACCCAGATTTCTGATTCCCTCTTCATTCTTTCATCCTTTTTTTTTATCTCTAATGCATTTTTAATTTGTTCTCTATCGTGGTAATGTCATTTGTCAAGAACCAGTTTGAAGCAGATACAAACTGTACCTATGTGTTTGTGTGTGTTTGCGTATGTGTGGTGGGGGGTAATTTATTCAGGAATGGGAATGACATGGAAACACTGAAACAGAATGCATGTCCCTGCACAGTACAGTGTGGATTTGAGAGCAGCATACCCATTCTCATGTAAAGTCTTCCCCTAGAACCACGAGAAACTGTCTGCACAGGTGACAAAGACATCTCAGTGTGCCATCATTTAGCCCACTCTGGATTGACCTTGAAGTGATTTTGCATAGATGTTGTTTAGCTGATATATATAAATATATATATTTCTTTATAGATTTATTATTTTTATTTATTTATTGATAATACTATTTTGTAATTCGGATGACGTAATTCTGGCTGTTTATAAGGCTTTTTTTTTACTGATGGCCCGTGTCTAAAAGTAACAAGATGTCCAAGGGGATTTTCAAAGGTTGTCCTCATTACTCACCACTTTGGCCATGTTCAGTTCTTGATATGATATAGCTTTGTTTGTCAACTCCAAGCAGGCTCCAGAGAGTCAAAGATGGAGAAATGTCTCCTCCATAGCACAGTCCAATATCTTTGTTTTTACCTTCGCAAAACACGATTTTGGTCTGGCAACTATTACAGTTCAGCTGTCTTAAGGAGTTCGCTATCCTGACAAACCGATAATAGTTTTGTCCCACTGCTCACTCAACCAGAAAGTATACCGGCATGTCACACTATATGTTCTTTTTTTTTATATAATATGTGATGACTGTGCATTATCTTACAAAGCTTTTGAGTTTTAGATCCCAGAGTGCATCTTGAAGATGTACTTCATTTTACTTATCAATGTCCTACCTCTCTGTGTGTATTTTCAGTCTAAGTATTAGCTTCTATCCCCTGGCAATGTGTCATCTTGCCGTGAGGATGACTGACATGCCTAGTGTAGGTTTAATTTAATCCGAGCCAAGGAGTCAATCATTTCAGAAAATGCACACTGCTGCCGCGAAAATAAATGTGTGCATTGTGCGTGTTGACACTTCCCAGAATGCAGGGGAGACATACATTCCGTCATTTCCATGTGGTCCGAGATATCATCTTTGATGTTTTACGTCTGCTGCTCTGCTGAGAAGCTTTGACCAAGCTGCCTGGTGATGTGTGGAACATGGCCAATCAGATACAATGAGCTCTGATTGTTTGAAGCAGAATGCCATTAGCACTGAGAGACGGAGAGCTATTAGTGTGGAAATGAAGCACTGTGAGGAGAGGAACACTTTCCTTGGTAGGCTGCTTATGATAACTGACTCACTAACGGGGCTTTAGATTACACTTGGAGTTGCAGGTGAGTGGGGGGCCAGGGGCCCGAATCTATTTCATTTCCCCTACCAAAAAATGGGCTCATATAGTGTCATTAAAGCAATAGAGGAACTCATACAGACTTTCCCTTCATTTAGTGGTGAGCTCAAGAAGGAATAATGGAATTAATTAAAATCTGGGATCACTGGTCTGTGTTTCAAAAGGGGCTTCACCTGAACTTCACATCTTCACTGCTTCAAACTGGTTCTATTTTTAAAGGATGTTGTCAAAGTCCAAGTCTTTTTATTTGCCAGATTCACCAAATAACATTATTCTCAAATGTGAAATTCTTGTGACATGGCATCTTCAGCAGTAATGAATACATACACTTGTTTAATGAATAGATCCTCCCCATTAAATAACAAATAACAGACCCCTCCTTGAATTGGTCTCACTTATCGTAAAATGCACAAAACTTCCCTGACCTCGTATCAATGGGCACATTTAAAATGTTTGATCCTGTATCACTTGACACATTCACAAAATTAGTAAACCAACAAATTGAGTCCTAAACCAACAAATTGTCAACTTGACCCGATTCCAACAAAACTACTTAAGGAGCTACTTCCTGTGCTAGGTCAGCCGATGTTAAACATAATTAATAGCTCCCTGTCCTCCGGTTGCGTACCAAGCTCATCCTGCTCATCCATCCTGCTGCTACTTGATCTTAGTGCTGCCTTTGAAACTATTGATCACTTCCTTCTCCTGGAGAGATTGGAAACCCATATTGGGCTATGCCGACACATTCTAGCCTGGTTTAAGTCTTATTTATCTGAAGGATATCCGTTTGTGTGGATGTCATGTCCTCTGACACCAAAGGTATGTTTTGTTTTTTTCCACAAAGCTTGGTTTTGGTATAATTATTGTTTTCACAATATATGCTGCCTCTGGGTGATGTCACCTGGAACCACAGTGTACATTTTCTGTTACGCTGATGACACACAATTGTATATCTTGAAGAAACATTGGAAGTAGGCCTTTCATATATTCACATTTGCATGATGGAGCACTTCCTGCTTTTATATGATCGTTTAAGGGCCCAAGGAACAAAGAGTTCTTCTGGCAGATCTCATAGTGAACCGTGTATGGTCAAATCCCAAAACACTGTGTGAAAACTTGACGTTACCCTCAACCCCTGACCTCTCTTTTGATGAACATTTAAAATATATCTCAAGAGTTGCTTTTGTCAATCTCCGGCCCACACCTCTGAGAACTAGGCTTAAAAAACGTGTTCACTCACATGTTCACTCCTGGTCACCCCTCTGAGCATGGTTCCTCTCTAGGTTTCTTCGGCCCCTTTCAGATGTTTTTCCGAGCGACTGCTGCTTCAACCCAGTTTTTGTTGGCTCCTTGGGGTTTTAGACTGCGTGTTTTGTAAAGGCACTTTGTAACAACTGGTGATATAAAAAGGGCTTTATAAATACATTTGTTTGATTTTGAAAAACATAGAACAAAAATCCAAATAAAAACCGAAAAACTAGCAGGAATTCCAGAGAATGTAGGAATGGGCACATGGACAGTATGAATACAAATCTTGGATATTAGGAACATTCGTGTAGTAGTGCCTACAAATGGATACATTAAATGTGCTAATAAACCTTGAATATTTACTGTGCCACACTATTCAACAGATATGCCTGGTCTGTATGTGTTGTTTCAGACTCCTACTCTGGCGATGGGACATCCTTCACCAAGACGAGGCCGTCTGAGAGCGGACGCTCCGGCCCGTACCCCACTACGCAGGACAATGACGGAGAGCTCCCCCTGGTGACAACCACCTCTCCCTCGAACATCCCCAACCACCAACCTCTCTACCAGGGCGTCCTCATACCCGAGTCCCTCCAGGGGCATTTCCTTGAGGACAGTGGGGGTGTGGAGACCCACCCGACCACGCTGCCCTCAGGTCCCCACTTCCACAGGAACCCCTCCTCCGTCTCCAGCATGGCCTCAGCAACAACCACTGTGGCAACAGCACAGCTGGAGACAAAGGGCGGAGCGTTCCCGGAGGGGCGTGTCTCAATGGACGAGGCAGTGAATGAAGGCAGGGAGAGGAGCACGGGGAGAGAGGTGGAAGTCAGGTTTACCTTGACCACTCCCGACACGCACGCGTCTGCTCTCCGCTCAGACTACCCGAATCTGGACGCACCTCTGGGGGAAAGGCACACCGAGGTCCCCGTCTTCTTCACAGTGAGCCCTCCTTTCTTGACCCCTCGAGGGGAAAAGGGTTCCGGGACCACTGACGGGGAAGCCATGGGGACGCCTGTTGTTACTGGTGATGTGGATGATGAGACCACCACATCCACTATTACCACCACCACCATCGTAACCAGCATAAACCACCCAGGTACCAGTGTGACGTAGCTAATGAAGTCCTTCTAGGTAGTCAGTGTGACATTGCTAAAGAAGTCCTTCCAGGTTGTCAGTGTGACGTAGCTAATGTAATCCTTCCAGGTTGTCAGCGTGCAGTCAGAGATCCTCGAGAGGTAAAGGGGCAGTGGGTAACAATTTACTAGACAAGGCTCCTCTCTCTCATAACTCTCTGGTTGGGTGCCACCTAACAAAACCCCTGCAACGCAAAAATTATGTCTAGAATCATGTTGCTCTTAATGTCAATCAAGTGCAATTGAAGCCAGACAGCAAACATTAGATGTGGGAGTGGTAGTCCAGAAGGAAAATCCTTGAGTGGAACGCTACTGACACATGCCATTTGGGTGTTAACCGCGGGGACCCAATTACTTACACACACTCTTCACACACACACACTGCACACACACACACTGCACACACGATAACCTCCTTTTGTCAGCATTCTCTGGACGGAGCTCAGACAGGTAGAAATCAAGGAGGGGGCAGGGAGACCTCAGGGCAACCTGTAGTCAGTGGTTACCAGTGCAGTGGATCTGTCCCTGGGGCCTTCCACCAATGAGCAAAGAGGGTGGGCGGAGCTAGGAAGTGATGCGGGTGCGTTCTTCCCCAGTCCTAACACCATGCTAATGTGTTTCTTATTGCCCACTCAGTTCCATGCAGCTCCAACCTGACAGCCCCGGAGGGATTTCTAGCCCAGCCATCCGGCTCTTGGTACTACTCATCTGTAGACTGTACCTACACCATCACCGTCTACATGGGATACGGTATAGAGATACAGGTCAGGACCACACCGTTATTGATATGAGAGTATTCATTCTGACCGTCAACAGGAACGTGGTTTCCTTTTTAAAAAATAACGGCGTAGCACGGAAACGCAACGCCAGCCGTTGGCACACACTATCGAGAGACGACATTATGCAGATACCCAAGGCAACATCCAAAATGACCATTTGGCTCCCAGGCAATCAGCCACTGCTGCTTCAAAATGATGATAATGGCCACTCAGTTCCACTTTATCTCCAAGCTATTTACTGTCATTGTGTAGCGGCTGACCTTTGGAAAGCTGACACAGGGATTTGAACAGGGAACGTGCCTCCACCTGAACCCCCTCATCCATATTTTTAACACTCCAGCTTCCTGCACTCACGTAAAACATACAATAACCATTACCCCAGTGACCTTACAGGTGCTTGGCATCATATGTTATGGATGAAAACGAATATGGAGAGCAAATAATTGGCAATGATGCATCCCAGCCGGTTGGTGTCTTCAGAGGAGAAGAGGAGGAGCGTGGAGACGGGCGGCCTTCCTTCTCTCCACCCACTCCACTGTTCCTGCTCTCCTTGTCAGTCTGAATGGAGAGCAGCACTGTATATACAGTGTATTATTGATACAGTGGGGAGAACAAGTATTTGATACACTGCCGATTTTGCAGGTTTTCCTACTTACAAAGCATGTAGAGGTCTGTAATTTTTATTATAGGTACACAGAATCTAAAACAGAAATCCAGAAAATCACATTGTATGATTTTTAAGTAATTAATTTGCATTTTATTGCATGACATAAGTATTTGATACATCAGAAAAGCAGAACTTAATATTTGGTACTGAATGTTTGATGTTTGAGCCACTCCTTAGTTGCCCTGGCTGTGTGTTTTGGGTCGTGGTCATGCTGGAAGACCCAGCCACGACCCATCTTCAATGCTCTTACTGAGGGAAGGAGGTTGTTGGCCAAGATCTCGCAATACATGGCCCTATCCATCCTCCACTCAATGCGGTGCAGTCGTCCTGTCCCCTTTGCAGAAAAGCATCCCCAAAGAATGATGTTTCCACCTCCATGCTTCATGGTTGGGAGTGTGTTCTTGGGGTTGTACTCATCCTTCTTCTTCCTCTAAACACGGCGAGTGGAGTTTAGACCAAAAAGCTCTATTTTTGTCTCATCAGACCACATGACCTTCTATTACTCATCCTCTGGATCATCCAGATGGTTATTGGCAAACTTCAGATGGGCCTGGACATGTACTGGCTTGAGCAGGGGGACCTTGCGTGCGCTGCAGGATTTTAATCCATGATGGCGTAGTGTGTTACTAATGGTTTTCTTTGAGACTGTGTTTCCAGCTCTCTTCAGGTCATTGACCAGGTCCTGCCGTGTAGTTCTGGGCTGATCCCTCACCTTCCTTATGATCATTGATGCCCCACGAGGTGAGATCTTGCATGGAGCCTCAGACTGAGGGTGATTGACCGTCATCTTGAACTTCTTCCATTTTCTAATAACTGCGCCAACAGTTGTTGCCTTCTCACCAAGCTACTTTCCTATTGTCCTGCAGTCCATCCCAGCCTTGTGCAGGTCTACAATCACAGTCTGGTCTTGGCCATTGTGGAGAGGTTGGAGTATGTTTGATTGAGTGTATGGACAGGGGTTTTTTCTTCAGGTAACAAGTTCAAACAGATGCAGTTAATACAGGTAATGAGTGGAGAACAGCAGGGCTTCTTAAAGACAAACTAACACGTCTGTGAGAGCCGGAATTCTTGTTGGTTGGTAGGTGATAAAATACTTATGTCATGCAATAAAATGCAAATTAATTATACAATGTGATTTTCTGGATTTTTGTTTTAGATTCCGTCTCTCACAGTTGAAGTGTACCTATGATAAAATTTACAATTACAGACCTCTACATGCTTTGTAAGTAGGAAAACCTGCAAAATCAGTCTATCAAATACTTGTTCTCCCCACTTCATATATCTGCGTTTTTGCAGAAATATTAAATACAGTGTTTTTACACACAGACATAATATGTGTATATATCCACTTGTCCTGTTCTTGGCATATATTATTCGCTTCTTTAATTACTTAAAGTAACTGAGATGTATGGATGCTGAAAATGTAATTAATGAGTTATAGATTATGTGTCTGGGCTTTAGGTTTGTTGTCTTTTTGTAATGCCTTCCTGTTAAAATGGTTCCTTAGGTCCTCTTAATGTAATTAAGGAAATGTTACCCTTGGGGTGATTGACAAAATAATGTGGAATCCGACATTGTGGAGAGCACCCTTCTACACTTTAGAAAGTTTAAACGTCCAGATAGTCGATTGGTGTCATCCGGTGTCAGCAAACTTTTTAATTCCTCTGGAAATCTTTGATTCATCTTGTATTTTTTGGGATAAATCTACTTCAAGTTCTTATCTAGATGAGGGGGCTTTGTAGAATGAGGGTCTGAACAACTCCAATGTATAATCCATTTTAGAGTAATCTGGATTTAAACGGTTGCCTTAATGTAGGCCTTAGTAGATAAAGACTGATGTGGATTATTCCCTGGGCATCATTTGTTTCGTGTCCTTGGTAAATGGCATGCAGGTCTGCACACCTAGTCACTGCTCTGCTCCGTCACACCATGGGGTTTGTGATAATGACTGCTATAGCTCTGCTCCGTCACACCATGGGGTTTGTGATAATGACTGCTATAGCTCTGCTCCGTCACACCATGGGGTTTGTGATAATGACTGCTATAGCTCTGCTCCGTCACACCATGGGGTTTGTGATAATGAATGCTATAGCTCTGCTCCGTCACACCATGGAGTTTGTGATAATGACTGCTATAGCTCTGCTCCATCAGGCCATGGGGTTTGTGATAATGACGGCTTTAACTCTGCTCCATCAGACCATGGGTTTTGGGATAATGACTGTTATAGCTCTGCTCCATCAGACCATGAGGTTTGTGATAATGACTGTTACAGCTGTGCTCGGGAGGGAGGATGGGTTTGCTTGCAGCCATAGTGTAAATCCATTTAAAATACATAACTTTTTAAAAACAGGAGCCCTTGTGATTTGAAAAATCTTTACACCAGACAGAAATATAAATGCAACATGTGACAATTATTAAGACTTTGTCAGGTGAAAGGATTGCATTGGCAATGTAGACTCACTAACAGGGATGTAAACAAATGAGTTTGCAGGTAGAAGCTTTTTACAAGTCTAGAAAATGTCTGAGGTATTTTACATTAGCTAATGAGTAACTGGAGAAACACAGCAGATTTGTGTTCATGTTTCCCCATGAAGGTGCTCAGAACATGGACGTTTTGGACCTATAGGCTTTTCAAATGTTAATTAAATAAACATTCACATCAAACATTATTATCCTTCATCTGACTTTTTTGTGTTGTCCGGCCTGCTCTTTTGAGTGGGTGTCATGTTTTGGCTAATACATGTAAAACATCAAATACATTACAAAAGTCTGCTTTTAAACTGGATCGCATTGATTGTCAAATCATGTGAATGTTGACAAGAATATCAGTTGTTTTAAATCATACTGTTAGTGTAAACCATATTGGAAACAATTATTCCATGATTGATGGAGTAAATATGGCATTTGATGGTGAATTGACAAGCAACCACCTTTGTGGTAGTAGTTCCAATTTAAACTAAAAGATCATTGCAAAATTGAATGGTATGTAATGGAATTGTGTTGTACGCTAAATCTGTCAACAGTGTATTCTGTATCACCTGAATGTACATTCATGAGTTTTGTTTAAATGAAAAGGCATGTTGTCCAAAAATAATTGAATTCTAATTGATTTACCCTTTAGTACACCAATTCCATAACTCTCCGCAAAGGCAAGCCTCATGAGGTTTACTTTATAAGGAGGTTGTAAAGCAAACTGGGAGGGAGAATTTTTTTTAATAACGCCATTATTTTGATCAAGTGTTGCAGATCCTGAACTTGCATTGAAAGATTGCAACAATAATCTGTGTCTTCTATGTGCTAACCAGTCAAGAGTAGTTGTCATGACAGCCTGTTACAGATAATGAGGCTTGGTAACAATGAATGTTGGTTGTAGAAAGGCTATGTCTGTATTTTTTGTGAGAGAAACAGTGTGTGTTTAATTACCTTTTGGATACTATCCAATGCATCTATCACAGTCATAGATCAGTGCACTGCTAGGCAAGAGAAGACACGCTCATAGAGAGGAGTCTAGCACAGTAGTTAACATCACATAGTTCATTAGTACTGCATACTGGGTAGTACTGCATAATGGTTGGTACTGCAAGTTGGTTAGCACTGCATGCTGGGTGGTACTAGATGATGGCAGGTACTAGATGATGAGTAGTTCAGCAGAGTATTGACTAAGCCTGACAGGCCAGTATTCTCAACTACTCAGGCTTAAGTGGACCTCGGTACAGCTCAATAAAGCATTGTTCTATCTGCAGGCTTTGGTTTGATGGCATAGATTGATCGGGATGCATTTGTCACTGCTTGGACAGTTTAAAGGGTAGTGCAGTTTGCATGTTCAATATCCGTTAAGAAGTGTCACCCGATGCTCAGGAAGAGTGCAGCGCCAGAAAGTGACTGTTTGGGATGATCCAAATATCTTAACAGCATATGCAACCATTGGCAGTATACACTGATTTAAAGAATCAAGAAATACGAGGGTTCTTGAGTGCTTTTTTTTCTCTCTTCATCCTCTTCAATCTTACTGCAGAGAAATACATTTAAAAAAAAAAGAAATATAGCATCTAGATATTCAGCACAGCAAGCATTATGTTTGATCTTCTTTTCTACTCTGGACTGAAGCAAAATCTTAGGAGCCAATTACAAGCAAATAGGGCATTAACATTAAATCAGAAGTCAATAATAGTTGTGGTAAAAATAATAAATAAAAACTAACAGTTGTGCCCTGTGCTTTTAAACTTTCAAACTAAAAGTTTAAATGACCTCAGCCTCTCAAATAACATCTTGTAACATCTTTCTTTCTGTCTTGATGTTCTTGACAGCTGATTCTTTCTTTGATATAGTCAAAGATTTAAATGGATAATTTAACAGTTAACTAGACATATTCAAGTTTATTTACACATGGGCTCCAATCATGATTTGCATCAATAATATTTAGATTGCAATAAATACATGTTCATTGATTCTTTTAGATTTTTTTTTTAATATGTCCATCATGAGTTATCTATTTACCTATTTGTTAACATGTTTATTAACATGCAGTTCACATGTATATTATCACATGCAGTTCATTATGTGTAGATGTGTTAATTAACTATTAGTTTACACAATGTATTAGGTATTGTTTATTGACATATGTTTTATCAGTTAACTAATAATTAGTTAATGTGTTTTTTAACACATTCACACATAATAAAAGGTTTATAAATGCATCAGCCCAGGCCAGTATTTATCCCCTATGTGTCTTCTGGAGGCAGATCAGCCCAGGCCAGTATTTATCCCCTATGTGTCTCCTGGAGGCAGATCAGCCCAGGCCAGTATTTATCCCCTATGTGTCTTCTGGAGGCAGATCAGCCCAGGCCAGTATTTATCCCCTATGTGTCTTCTGGAGGCAGATCAGCCCAGGCCAGTATTTATCCCCTATGTGTCTCCTGGAGGCAGATCAGCCCAGGCCAGTATTTATCCCCTATGTGTCTTCTGGAGGCAGATCAGCCCAGGCCAGTAGCTGGTTATTTTCAGAGGGTTGTTCATTTAGATTCAACACCCAATTTGGACTAGTAGCAGGACGGCCAACAGACATGTTAGTTCACATCCAGAGGTCCTCTCATTCCCTGATGTGTGCCTGCCATCTCCAGACAGAAACCGCCCCAGGCCCCGGAGAGGCCACTGACCTCTGTCTGAGACTGCTCCAATAAGCCTTGTCACACCTGCTGCTAAACAATGTTCAGCACCAGCCAAGGCTGATTGAGAGTCATGGAGGGAGTAGGAAACGAAGGGAGAAAGAGGGAGGACGGGACATAGGGAAGCCGAAGTCCATTACTCCTCTCCTATCCGGCACTTGGTTTGCCTCTTTTGTGACTTGTTATTGTTGCGGGCGGATTTGAAGTTGACCAGTGTGGCCGAGGCAGGGCTTTTAGATGTGGGTGAGTGCAGTGAGGCACTTTAGAATCCTTTGTGACAGGTTTTTGAAGATGTTTTTCTCCCCTGTTGGAGGCGAGGTGAGGGCGGTGGATCAGCTATCTGCTGTAAGCAGCCTGTTCATCTGTCTTTGATTCACTCAGCTGCCTGAATGCAAACTGTAAAGCAGCTTCCCGTAGTCCTGCACCGATCTCACACGTCACTGCGTTGTACACTTCAGAGACTATTTTCTACCGACCTTAAAAAAAAGACTTCTGGTCAGACGTTTTCACTGGAGAGAAAAATAGCTTGGAGAGGGGGAGGATTTTTTGAGAGCAGAAGGGTTTTAAGAGCCCTTTGGAGAATTGAAGGACAGAGAGAAAAAAGAAAGATGAAAAATGGGAAAGTTCAGATGGTTCTAGAGCTTTTCAGTCAGATGACTAATGGGAAAAAAATGACCAAATGCTAAGTAACTATGTAAAGGTCCTTGGCTTTTGATAATTTTCTGCAATTCTGCAAATGTTTCCATGGGATATATATGGAAAACATTTTCTACTATTCTAACATATTGCAATGTCATTACGGATGATCAACAACTGAGAAGTCACGCACGTCTTTCTCCAAAGGGCAGAAAGGAATGGAAGATGTTTCAAAGGGTGCCCTCTAGAGGCTTGGGGCGCTAGGCCCTTATCAATCAAGAATTGGGAACTGACAAGGCTAACACAACAACTCATTGAGTGACCTGACGTGACAAAAACTGATGACTCAACCACATTTAATAATAATAATACATTAAACTTATTTACACTAGCGCTTTTCTGGGACCCAAAGATGCTTTACATCAAGTTGAAAACAAACAACATTAGAGGGGATTGATTGGACGATACACAGACAAACATAAAGAAAAGGCCTTAGACATGACAAAGGATGAAAGGAGAGGTCAGGGACGGGCTTGTTTGAACTGATGAGGCTTGAGGCGGTGGATGAAGACGGTAACAGATTCAGACCGGGGGAAGATGAGGCGGCCAGCTGTAGCAGAGCAGAGTGACCGAGTGGGTTGGTATTGGGGAATAAAGCCAGGGAGGTATGGTGGGGCAAACTAATGGAGTGTTTATAGGTGAGCAGAATCATTTTATAGTCAATGCGCTGAGGAACGAGGAGCCGGTGGAGTTCCTTGAGGTTAGGGGTGATGTGCTGCCAGGACCTGGTGTGGGTGAGGAGTCTGGCTGCGGAGCTTGGGACCATGTGTATCTTATGGAGGGAGGAAGAGTTGATGCCAGAAGGAAGAGAGTTGCAATAGTCTAGGCAGGAGGAGATTCATATATTAAGGTGTCAGCTCCGGTACGGGAGAGGGAGGCCTTTAGTTTGGCAATATTGCGAGGTGAAAGAATAAGGATTTGACTGTCTGTTTTGTGTGTTGTTCAAAGCTGAGGGAGGAGTCCAGAATGACGTTTAGATCGTGTGCGCGGGGAGGAGAAGAGACAATGATAGGAAAGGTGCCCCTTTTGTTGAGAATGGATTTAGGGCCTTTGAGTAGTTCTTTTTTTATTACTGTTGAGCTTGAGGAGGTTTTGTTGAATTCACGTTTTTATTGTTGACAGGCAAGATTCAATGTGGACAGAAGGTGGGTTTATTGAGAGATTTGGCTCTATGGTATATTTGAGTCTCGTCAATTGCACTTTATGTATTTTATTATTTACACTCAATATTAAGGTTAGACTTAACTGGATTTTCCAAAAAATGTAAGAATAAATGAGGGGTTGCTAGTGCCCTGGAGTTTTACATGTCAGTGTGCCCTCTCCAGCAGGACGGCCCTGCAGATTAACATTGCCTTAGGCTTCTCTCATCTACAAGTTGTTCTATTGATTTGATGTAACATGTATCTGTTTCTGATCCTAAGTTCAGACTGGTTGAAGCAACAGCAACTTCCACTGCCAACACTTGTGTAGAAACTGGACATTTATTTTTCTTAAACAAGATCAAATGCTATTACCCTGAATGTAAAGTGTTTCATATTCATGACCTATAATGAATTGGCCTCTTGCAGAATATCTAAACAGGTTTTACATTTTCCCCATATAACCTCATTCTTGTTTTCACGTTGGCGCTTTCCTTTCCACAGGATTTTTTCTCCCATCCTCTACAATTTCCCTGCTTCATTCAAGCGTGTTGCTTAAAACCAATTTTCCGACAGGCGTGTAAGGATTGTGGCGATAATGAAATCGAAATAGCTGAGGTGAATTTTAAAATAAGATAAGTGCAGTGTGAATGTTCCATCTCTTAGGAGGATGAGTGAAGCTTTGCCTGTGTGTTTTTCACCTCAGATGGGAAAGGCTACCTGATAACAGACAGTGAATGTTTTTAGCATGTTCTAAGCAAAAGGGGTCTCTGCGTGTTGAGTAGAGTACTGGATTTTTTAAAATTCTTTTTAGCTCAGAATATAGAAAGGTCCCAACTGCCCAGTTTGCTTTCATATGCTGTTGTGCTTCTTTCCGGAGAAAACTCGGCTCAGTTCCCCACCTTCCGCCTGCCTTGTGTTCTGCTGGTTCCTTCCTTCAACAGATCCGCATTCAACCTGCCTCTCAAACCAGGATTACTCAGGTGTTCAAATAGAAACTCAGGAAGAAAGCCTCAGCTCAGGGTGACACGCTGTTCAATTTCCTCTGGAAGAGCTTAACTAATCTCGCTGCGTCTCCCTTACCATTCAGCAGCCCCAGGTCTCATGTAATAGCAGCTTTTGTCTGTGACAGATTTGCCAGGACATTTCAAGGACAGGCATATGAATGCACATAGGAAATCACACAAAGTTTGCCTTTTTCTGTCTGTTACAGGCTTTGGACCTGTATGATCTATCCACATTGATGGTGTTATTAATCAAGGTGTGTTTCATTGGCATATTTCTGTGGGCTGGCCCATGGTGTTATGGTGTTATGGTGTCAAGTGTGTCAAGTGGCCCCCTCTACACCCCACCACTACTACACCCTCCTCCTCTACACCCCACCACTACCACACCCTCCTCTTCCACACCCCACCACTACCTCCCACACCCTGCTGTCTCTACACCCCACCACAAACAGCCTCCCTCAGTTTCAGCCGGCAGAACCCTGACGGTATGGGTGGCCCTGAGGCCCTTGGTGTGGGGACCAGAGAAAGACTGTCTCTATCGGGGGCCTGAGGCCCTCAGTGCGTGGACCAGAGAACGACTGTCTCTATCGGGGGCCCTGAGGCCCTTAGTGTGTGGACCAGAGAACGACTGCCTCTATCACGGCCCTGAGGCCCTCAGTGTGGGAACCAGAGAACGACTGTCTCTATGAGGACCCTGAGGCCCCTTAGTGTGGGGATCAGAGAACGACTGTATCTATGGGGGCCCTGAGGCCCTCAGTGTGGGGACCAGAGGAAGTCTGTCTCTATCGGGGCCCTAAGGACCTCAGTGTGGGGACCAGAGGAAGTCTGTCTCTATCGGGGCCCTAAGGACCTCAGTGTGGGGACCAGAGGAAGACTGTCTCTTCAGCTCCTTGGCTCTCTCCTCTCCCCCTCCTCCTCACGGCCCACTTCGCCTGTCTGGAACAGATGCTAGCGCCGATGCTCCATCACTTGCTCACCCCCTACTTAATCATTCTCTATAATTAGCTAGCGGCCACATACTGTAGTAGCCTCATAGACACGTAACGCGGGACCATTTGAAGGAGGGAACGGAGATATCTAATTAGAAGAGCTCTCTTTTACTCTCTCTTTTATCCCACCCTCCTCCTCCACAAACAACCCCCCCCCCCCATAATGCTGTTGAGATAAAAAGGGAATCTCTGGAGAGAAGCGGTCCGCTGCTACACAAGACAGAGAGCAGAAAGCTCACTACCAACTGTATGCGTCTCCTCCTACACTTGCTCACATCTGCCCTTTGTTTCATGAGGAAGTGTCACTTGCTTTTCATTGCTTACTTGCATGTAGTAAGCTGCACACGGTTGTGATGGGGAAATACTTTCTTACCCTGGCTGAGAAGCCTAATTCATATCATGGTAATTCCCCTTTAACGGATTATGATGCTTTAAACATATATTAATTAAACAAACCACTGCTGTATTGCCAGAGAAATGTATTGCCAATCCAGGGATTACATAAATGTGAGCTATATCGTTTGAACTAATGCCAACCCACGTTGGATTATCCTGTACTGTTTTCTGGGAGCATTCCTTTGTCATGGGGCTTTCAATATAATGTGATTATAGGTTGTGATGACATTTGTGAAATAGGACTATTATCCATTGCTGGAACCAGGAGTTCATTCACATTACATTAACAAGTGCATTAGTTATATCTGTGTATTGACAACTGTAGCTACAACGCTTCATAACTGCAAAAATATTATATATTCCCATGTATAATTAACATACAGGGTGAGATTTAAAATATATTTCATAATGACAAGTCTTTTTTGGTGTTTCAATTCTCCAGCACTTTGAATTTGAAACAATACGTGAAATAACCAGTTATAAATGGCAGTAACATTTGTTCATATTCCCTCTTTGCAGGCAATAAATGGTAGATGGACAATCTACATCTTTTCTAATGCATGTACTATCCTTACAAATGAAGATTTCACACAAGCACACCAGCAGCTTTCAAAACGTGTTAGACAAATCACCAAAAACAACACTTTTTACTAGGCCAAAAGCCACGTCTCTGAAAGGTTTAGTATGTGTAATTGATTTTCCTATGTAACATCATACTAATCATTTTTGCGCGACTCTCTGTAATGACGGTAGCATCCTCATCAGCGATCTGACCATTCTCAGCCACAGATACCCCTCACCAGGTTTGGAGAATCCTAGGACATACAGTTTCCAAAACCTTATCAGCACCTTGAAATTGTCATGCAACCCCTATAAGTTGTTCAAGGAAATCATTCTAAGGTCTTTGTAAATAGCTATTTATTCTTGTTATCCCTAAAACCATATAAAAAAATACCCCAAAAGGTTCCTCAAGTTGTTCTTTGAAGAACAATTAAAAAGGGAATCTTGGAAGTACTAATGGGGTTACCGAACAGTTTTATGGTAAAGAACCCCTAAATGACCATCCTAGAACATTTTCTTGTTAGAGTGTACCACACAAACTCCCCACCAGGCTAGACCTTCTTACCCCCTCTTTTCATTGACAGTCCTGGGCCACTCCTGTAGGGGGTAAATACGGGATAGGATCCAGACCCCCTGAGAGTTGATCATTTTGCCCCTTACTGCCGCTCTGCTCATGCATCAGGAGACTGTGGAATACTGAGTGGAACACCAGAGCAGCATGTACCAGCACAGCCCCTGCCTCAACCAACTGGGGGGAAATCAAACAAACGCTCAGTCTGCTTTCACATGTCAACTCCAGTCAACACACTCGATCACAGCAAATATTGAACACAAGCAGAGATGATAATACAACAGTCAAAACACTGATGATAATACAAGTTGACAATGAAAGAGGTTGATGGTAATACAAACTAATGACAA
>JACXGK010007187.1:0-17982 GCA_016801125.1 Novumbra hubbsi | reverse complement strand
GCCATGTGATTCTCACGCACGATGCTCTGCCCTGCCATGTGATTCCCATGTGTCTGTTACAGCTAGAGGACAGCTAGAGGACCGTGAGCAATCTATACTTGAGGCAGCAAATAGAAGTGCTTGGTTTGTTACTCTTTAAGCAATATATTTAGATAATATATTTTAGTGTGATTTAGGGAATATATTTTAGTGTGATTCAGGGAATATATTCTAGTGTGATTTAGGGAATATATTTTAGTGTGATTCAGGGAATATATTTTTGTGTGATTTAAGGAATATATTTTTTTGTGATTTTGGGAATCTATTTTGGTGTGATTTAGGGAATCTATTTTGGTGTAATTCAGTGAATATATTTTTGTGGGCAAAACCCCTCTTTACTACGTCATCCTCTCTTCTTCTAGTTGTGAACTTTGTATGGATGTCAGACACAATATCTCAGTCACCATACCTGGCATTAGGACAAAAGCATTTTGCTATATTTGGCATTCACAAAATGATACTAGGCATATGGTTATTCTATGAAGTAAAATAAAATGCAAACATGTGTCACCCTTCACCTGCAGACATAGTTAGAAAAAACATTTGTTACATAGTTCTTGTTTTTCGCTTGTCTGAGGAAACATTTAAAATGCCCTATGGCATAAAGGACCAATCTACTTGGAAGTATGACATCTATTAACAAAGATATCTTGATGCATCTATCTGCAGACTAGAACCTAAAACAAATGTATTATAACCAACATTTGCTACAACCTTTTCAAGACTGGAAAACATAACTAACAATTTGAAGAATTAGCTAGTCTGCAAATACAAAGCTAGTCTTTGTGCTCCAAAACCAATTACGTTTATTTTTCCATAACTTAAACAGGATGCATTAAGTCTACAAAAGTTTCACATGCACATTGAACCAAATAAATAACTATCATAATAACCATTAAGTCATAAATAAATACTCTGAAACAAAATGTGTAACAGCTTAATTAATAATGGGTAAGCAGTACAGTATTGTAATGAGCCAAAGCATTACCGTGAGAAGCAAATCTGGATAAAAGTTCAGTGTTAGTTTATCAAGGTTGTCTCTCCTTCCGTCTGCTGACAGCAGAAGTGGGGCGTTGATGTGACATGGGTTTTTTTCTCATCTATCCTGTTGGCAAAGCTGCAATAAGGGCCTCACGGTAGCCATGTCACAGAAATAGAGGGGGTGGATTCGGTCGCGGGCAGTTGTGGGTTTACAGAATGGCCCTTGAAGAGAAGCAGGCTGGGGGGTGGGTTGAATTGGCCATAGGGACGATTGGTGTTGGGGCCCAGGAATCTGACAGCACCTTCTCCCGACGGCTCCCCACTTGGAATAGCATCCTGAGTGATGGTCCACAAGCCTCCAGGCCCTGACACCTCCTTATCACCATCACATGTAGAGGGGGAAGAGTGGCTCGCGTGGCATGTGGCTCCAGAAGCATGTGTGATGGTGTGTGCCCGGGGATGTCAGGCAGATGAATAACCATACCGTTTAATTATCTAAGAATGCAGAGTTTTGGTGTGTTGGGGAGACATCAAATGATCGGAAATAAGCTAACCTTTAGGGTTTACCCTTGGATTTGATATTCTCTAATAAAACATGACTCATTAAGGTTTGTCTATCTGGCAATTTCAATGATCAAAGCCTTTTGTACAATGCCACTCTGTTCTAAGCCAGTTCAATGTTAGGTTCACTTCTGATTAATTGTCTTGAACATATGCTCTTGTAACAAAAAACATCAAACAGTTAAATCTCTATTACACATTCTGGTTACTACTATCCAGTTCATCATGAAGGCAGTCACTTGAAATATCAAAACACAAGGCATTTGGGAAGTCAAACCTTCTGTGCGCAGATGTGTGCATCAACGAAAAAAATATTTCAGAGAGTGCTGAACCAAAACAATCACTGATTTATGTTGTTACTTTAAAAAGAGGAACAGGCAGCACTTTACCTAAGACACTTGTCAGATAAATCACTAATATTGCATGTAGTTTATCCCTGGCAGACATACAGCTAGCAAACCTCTATTAGAGCTTACTCTTCTCTTGTTTTTTGAATAGGCTACTCATTCAACTCCTTTAAGATGAGCCTCTTTGCCTTTTTATGTAGAACAGTCTGCACTGTTACATTTATTTAACAGCATAAATACAGTACATGTTCAAGTTTTCTGTTGATCCTTTGACAATTTATGAATATGTACCTGTATAATCCAATATAGTGTCTCAATAAATGTCAAATGAACACCCAAGACCAACATAATATGCACTTCCCACACCATTTTAGTTTTTCAATAGTTTTTCAAAAGGACATATTGCTGGCATTGTGAGATAGCATTTCCTATAATTTCCATGTAAAAGTCATTTCACAGATGGCCAATTTCCATCAGATAAAACACATACAGGTCCATGTTGCTGCGTAGCCTACTCCTTCACTATTTTTCTATGTAGCCTACTCCTTTACTATTTATCTATGTAGCCTACTCCTGCACTATTTCTCTATGTAGCCTACTCCTTCACTATTTTCTATGTAGCCTACTCCTTCACAATTGTTCTATGTAGCCTACTCCTTCCCTATTTCTCTATGTAGCCTACTCCTGCACTATTTCTCTATGTAACCAACTTTTTTATCGTTTTCCTTTGTATTTATCTTCCCCGCTGTTTCTCTCTGGAAGCTGCATGTTCAACAAGACACACCGAAATGATTTAAACCTTAAATCTTTACATTGTATACTTTCACTTCAGAGTTTTGTGCTTAAGCTATTTGTATTGCATGTTCTGTATTCTGAGCATCACAGTGACCTTGTGTCTGTATTCCGTTTGGACGTTCCGTCTTTTCTGGGCTGCACATAAACACTTCCACCCTAGATACCTTCAAACATACCAAGCAAATGAACTGATCCTGAAATGTTCTTGATGATGGCAAACATTTTGATTTGTCTCCCCCAATGGGAACCTTGCATATGCTTTCCTTCTTTGATATTGAAATTGGGGACAATTCAGTCTACGTCAGTTCAACGTCTACGCACCTCTCTCCGGAACCTTCCCTCAGTACGATGACTATCTACAGCCACACTCTGCCACCACCATGCCCTCGTACTTGTGCTTGTAGGTGACCACGCCCCCCTCCTCATAAAGCAGGGAGATGGGTTCTAGCTTGGTGGGAACGCAGCAGGCCGGTGACACCTGGGGGATCTTACTGCTCAGCCGGGTCTGAACGATGGCGTGCTTGGTAGGGGACACCTCGGAGGTCATGGGGAAGTTGCACACTCCATTGCACTCGTAGGCTTCATAGCCCAGGGGCTGTATGACCCACGAGTCCCAGCCAATGTCCTTAAACTCTACGTGCAGAGGGGTCCTCTTGCAGGGGTCACCCTTGGCAGCTCGGCGGAACCGGGAAGGCGTGTCATGAACTCGGCTGGAGGGAAGTTGCACCAGTGTCTCCTCACTCAGCTCCTCTCCATCAGTGGGTCCAGCATGGCTGCCGGCCGGTTCCCTCCAGGTCCCCTGTGGACTTGGCCCCAGCGCGGCCGGCGGGTCACGATCCGTAAGCTGGTTCTGCTCCTCCTCGTCACGGTACCGTCTCGGATCATCCGTAAACACGATTAACACCGGCATGCGATTACCTTCCGAGGCCAAGTCAACGTCCGCATCAACAATGTTCCTTTCGTCCTCCCCTCCAGCCTCTGGGACGGCCTTCGCCCCTTCGGACCCCAGACTTGCGATGTGGACCTCCAGTCGAAGGGTGGTGCTCTCTGCCCTCTGCCAAAGGTTGACCGGGTGGGTCAGGTCGAAGGTGACCCAGACGTCGTCTTGACCGTAGACGTGCAGGGTTGCCAGCTCCTCTAGCTCGTCCAGCTCCTCCAAGTCTGAGGTCTCCTGCTGGGTCCGTGACCCGTCCCTCCCTGGGTGGTTCCACCGGCGGCTCCCCAGGCGTCTCTTATAGATGGTCACCTGGCGGTCGAGGCCGGCGTAGCGCCTGCGGTCCCTCTGAACCAGGGCGTAGAGGCGGAGCTCGGCAGTGATGACACGCTCGTGGGGGGGGGTGGAGACATTGAAGAGCAGGGGGTGTGTCCTCGTACCCCCCAACATCACACTGTAGGGGGAGGAATCTGGAATTAAAATATCAACATATATCTGAATAGGGTTTAGATTTAAACTGGATGTTATCCATTTCAGATAAGGCAATCATTTAGAATAAAACAAAGAATTTATCCAAGTAAACACAACATTTGTGAAACATTTGTAATTTGATCTGATAAGAATAGGAAATACGCAGCGGTTGATAATCACAATTTAATAAAGGTTTCTCTACGGGCATATCAAACATTAAGCTGTTATCACAAAAACTTGTTAGAATGTTTTAGAGCCCCGGACAGTGACTTTTACAGTTAAATCATAACCTCCTAAAAGAAAACAAACACCTGCATATCAGTGTGGATTTACTTATACTTATTGTTAATAAATGTATTGTATAAAACTATAAATGAAAACACTTTATAATAACTAAGTAAACAAAGTAGCATTAACCGAAGATGCATTTTACGAATAATTTAAACACACAGTGTAAAAAGAAACCATTGTCCCCAGACAAATAGAAGTGTACCTTCATTCTTGAAACTACGCACGATGTTGGCGGAGGGCACGTCCGTGCGATGGTTGGCAAAGCGGTTGTACAGTTCCAACATGTATTCTGGTGGCTCTTCATGGGACACATGGGGCCTTGCCCGTGACCCAAGTTCCGTGAGGTTCAACGTGGACAGAAACTGACCCAGAAAGTCTTTCATGTCCAGGTCTTCATCCGGCTCGAACGCGGAGACGTCCAAACGACCCCTGGCCACAGGGCCCTGTTGAGGCTCCTCTGAGGACATGATGGGACCGCCCTGGCTCCCACCCGACCGCAGCACGGCCAGGACACTCAGAGAGTAGACGTAGCCCAGCATGGAGGACAACGGCGCGACCATAGCTGCTCAAGTCAAGGGCGCCTTCAGGTCTAAAGGATGAGTATTGAATGCGGATACGCGATGGGATCCACGGCAGAGCACCCCTGCGGACCGGTTCCCTCCTGTCCAGGGTAGGGTCGTCTCGGCTGGGGCTAGCAGGAAGGTGTGGGGGTCGAGGGGGAAAGCAGCTTTGTCCTTGTTGATCTTGTGATCGGTGCAGAGGGCAGGGCGGGTTGTGCTGACATGTTTGGAGATGTCTCTAGGACTCTGCTCAGCCCCTGCCTCCCTGGGCCAGCCAGGGGCCACACGCTGACGACCATGAACTCCACTCGTTCTGTATCTTCCACTTTCCATGCATGCTTCTGTCTGACTGTTCACCAGGGTAGGCTTTGTGCAAATGACTACTCAAGGTGAAGCAAGTGTGGCTGTTCGGTTGGAGCGCCGGGTATGTAACCGGAAGGTCGCTGGTTATAATCACTGAGCTGACAAGGTGACCTGTAGGTCAATCTGCCCTTGAGTTAGGTGCTTCAGATTTGTCTGGCGCTGAATCATCTCCAAGGGTAGCTCAGGAATTGGAAAATGTTAACTGTACATATTCATTTCACACCAGCACACTTCAACAATTGTGCATGATATAAACCACACCACAATCTGTTTTATTACTCTATATGAAATATTATTCACCTGAGACAAAAAAGCTCTTGTCCTTTTTTTAAAGATATCTGAAACCTGTTGAAATTTTTTTTTGCATCCTGGTAGGATATGACTTTGCATCCTGGTAGGATATGTTATCTCACTTGACTGTCTGTGTTTTTGTCTTGTGATCTTCCAAAAGCCTTAAGGGAATGAGTTAGAAGTTACTATACCACAACCTTCATTGTTTAGTCTAATTGAGTGCACAAGAGGTCTTAGTAGTTACATCAGATATCAAATATATGACAGCTTTAAATACAGTATATATACTATCATTCAAAAGTTTGGGGTCATATAGAAATGTTCATGACATGAGTTTGAACAGGAAATATAGCAAAAAGAAGAGGACATTTTTGTTATTGACAAGGTTAGAAATAATGAATTTTAATTTAAATAATAACTCTTTCAAACATTATTTTCAAAGAATCATCCATTTGCAGCAATTGCAGCCTTGAAACCTTTGGGATTCTAGATGTAATTTTGTTGAAGTTATCTGAAAAGATTTCACCTCATACTCCAACAAGTTGGATTGGCTTGATGGACACTTCTCACGTACCATATGATCAAGCTGCTCCCACAACAGCTCAATGCGGTTGAAATCTGGTGAATGTGCTGGCCACTCCATTATAGACAGAATACCAGCTGACTGCTTCTTTCCTAAACAGTTCTTGCCTTGTTTGGAGCTTTTGGTCATTGTCCTGTTGTAAGAGGAATTTGGCTCCAATGAATTCCCATCTACAGGGTATGGCGTGGCGTTGCACAATTGAGTGAAAGACATCCTTCTTTAAGATCCCTTTTACCCTGTACAAACATCCCAATTTACTACCACCAATGCAACCCCAGACCATCACAGTGCTCCCACCATTCTTGACAGATAGCTTCAAGCACTCATCCAGCATCTATTCATTTGGTCTGACGCATGTCCTTTGTTGTGATCCAAACACCTCAAATTCTGTCCATAACAATTTTCCTAATTTTCCTCTATCCAACGACTGTGTTATGTAACCATCTTAATCTGTTATTTTTATTGGCCAGTCTGAGATACGGCTTAAACTTTGAAACTCTAGCTAGAAGGTCAGCATCCTGAAGATGTCTCTTCACTGTTGACGCTGAGATTGTTTTTTGCGGATATTATGTAATGATGCAATCAGTTGAGGACCAGGGTTTCTCAAACTAGAAACTCTAATGTATTTGCCCTCTTGTATAGTTATGCTCCACATCCTCTTTATATTCTAGTTAGTTGCGCTCTTCTGTGAAGGGAGTCTTACACAGAATTATAAGAGATCATCAGTATTTCTCACATAGAATAGCCTTTATTTCTCAGAAAAAAAATAGAAAGGTTTCAGAAGAACATTCTTGGTTTCTGATCATTTTGAGCATGTAATTGAACCCACAATTGCTGATGCTCCAGATACTCAATTGGTCTAAAGAAGACAAGTTTTATAGCTTTTCTAATCAGGACAACAGTTTTTAGCTTTGCTAATGTCACTACCCCGGCCTTGACTCCGGGGTTTTCCATGTTTTCCTGTTGTCTTCCCATCTCCCTGTCTGTTCCTTGTCTTGTCTTTCTCCTTGTGTTTGTGGGCATAACGTCTCTCCCTTCCCCCCTGCTCCTGGCTGCAGTCTGATCCAGCACCCCTGTACGTCATCTAATTCATCAAGCTCTGTTTATCTACCCCGGTTCTCAAGTCACTCATCGCCATATCCTTCAGCCTGCTCCCGTGGTAGTTTGTGCTCTTGGCCAGTCTCTGACTTGACCCAGTCTGGTTCTTGTGCATAGAAAGTAATCGTGTTTCTTGTTTTCCCATTTCAGTCGCCTGCCAGCTACGCCAACCACTTAGCAACCACACCTGTCTGCTACGACAACCACTTAGCAACCACACCTGTCTGCTACGACAACCACTCCTCCATCCATGCTGCCTCCACTCCCTGACACCTCCCCTTTAGCCTTGTTCTACGCCACTCCTCGCATCTGTGTTCATTCTCCTTCATCCCTTATTCCTGCAATAAATTCCCTTAATCATATTACCTCGCTTCTGCGTTTGCTTTTGGGTCCAAACCGTTGCTGGGACGTAACAGCTAACATAATTGCAAAAGGGTTTTCTAATGATGAATTAGCCTTTTAAAATGCAAAACTTGGATTAATTAACCCAACATGCCATTGGAACACAAAAGTGATGGTTTTTGATAATGGGTCTCTGTACATCAATGTAGATATTCTATTGAAAATCAGCCATTTCTAGCTACAACAGTCATTTACAACATTGACAATGAGTACACTGTATTTCTGATTTAATCATTTTTTTATGGTTCTAATCTGCTTTTCTTTTGAAAACAGGGGAATTTCTAAGTGACCCCAAATTTTCAAACAGTAGTGTTCATACTTTTTTCCTTGCTGTACTGATTGGGCCAGTGGTTAGGCTTTAGCAATTCTGTACAAAACAAAGCTGTTGTTCAATCAGTCTCTCTGTGCTGCACATCGAAATAAATAATTACAACAGGGACAGAAATATTTCTGATGATAACTTAATAGTACACCCTTTCCATCAAAGAAATAAGTCAGTTGTCATCTAACCACACAATAAAATAATAAAGTGGCTGTGTACAAGTGCCTAAACAACAGGGGAGAGTGTGGCTCTCAGTCATCAAGCAATCAATTCAGTTTGATTTGATTTGTGCAATCTATTGGGCTATTGTTATTATATGACTGGCTTCTCAATAAGTGCTACACATTTGTAAACCTGGCTGCATAGTGATGTCATCAGGTGGGTTTTCACACAGAGGGCCCTGATCATATTTTTTCCACTTTCAAAAAAATATATAGTGATGCAATCACTAAATTTGTTGTGTTTAAAATGATTAGTATTGTATTTTCATTTGTTTAGCGTCAACAACATTTTTGTTGTTGACTATATGAAAAGATTTTGCTTTACTCCTAGCATGAATACAAGCGAAGCCGGCAATGTTCTGCTTGGAAACCTTGGATCGTGCCATTCATGTGGATGTTATTTAGACACGTACCACCTACCTTAGCATTGTTGCAGAACATGTTCACCCTTTCATGGAAACGGTATTCCCTGATGGCATTGGCCTCTTTCAGCAGGATAATGGGCCCTGCGACAAAGCAAAATAGTTCAAGAATGGTTTAAGGAACACAACAACAAGTTCAAGGTGTTGACTTGGCCTCCAAATTCCCCAAATAACAACCCAATCAAGCATCTGTGGGATGTGCTGGACAACAAGTCCGATCTATGGAGGCCCCACCTCGCAACAGGATGTGCTGCTAACATCATACCACAGCACACCTTTAGAGGTAAGGGGACCTCCACAAAATTAGGCAGGTGGTCAGGGGCGCAACTGCACCTTTGCTAAGGGGTATGCAGGATCAATGTTGGCGCACCCAAATCCCCCCCACCCTCCTCCCCATCATTTAAAATGCTAAACAAAGTGAAATAAAAACATTTCCATCCATCATTTTTTAACAAATAAGCTTCAGATATTTTATAATGTTTTATGAAAGATTTTCCAATAATTATTTGGGCACAATACGGGAGAGGGCCTGGCTCGCAATCTCCGTTCTAGTTCAGCCTCAAAGGTGTTCGATGGGGTTGAGTTCAGAGCTCTGTGCAGGCCAGTCAAGTTCGTCCAAACCAAACTCATCGAGCAATGCCTTTATGGGCCTTGCTTTGTGCACTTTGGGCACAGTCATGCCTGAAAAGAAAAGGTACATTTCTCCAAAATGTATTGGTAAACTGAGGCATTAACATTTCCCTTCAGAGGAACAAAGGGGCCCAGGTCAACCCTAGAAAAACAACCCCAAAGCATTATCCCTCCTCCACCAAACTTTACAGTTGGCACAATGCTGTCAGGCAGGAAGCATTTTCCTGGCATTTGCCAAACCCAGACTCATCCATCAGACTGCCAGATAGAGAAGCGTGATTCATCCCTCCACAGAACACGTTTCCACTGCTCCAGAGTCCAGTGGTGCCATAATTTACATCACTCCATCCGACGCTTGGCATTGTGCACAGTGATGTATGGCTTGCATACAGTCGCTCGACCATGGAAACCCATGCCACTAAGTTCTAGGCACACAGTTTTAGTGCTGATGTAAATGCAAGAGGAAGTTTGGAACTCTGCAGTAGTTGAGTCAGCTGAGCGTTGTTGACTTTTACGCATTATGTGCCTTAGCACTCGGCCCCGCTCTGTAACTTTACGTGGCCTGTTACTTCGTGGCTGAGTTGATGTGGTTCCTAAACACTTCCACTTTGCAATAATACCACTTACACTTGATCGTGGAATATCTGGGAGGGAAGACATTACACGAACTGACTTGTTGCAACGGTGGCATCTGCTGGTAACAGAAGACTCCATGAGTATATTGGTGAAAATGTGTGAAGAGAATATAAAAACGTGTGTTGAAATACGTAGTTCTTTTTTATTGAGAAGCACATAGTATACGCCTGCAGGTGGGGCTTGTCTAATTTAAACATCACCTAGGGTTCAAAACAACCCTAAGTTGTTCATTGTATGAGCTTATAACATAATAAACAGAAAAACAGCATTATTATTTCAAAACAGTAAAATATCAACCAAAATTGTTATTTTGGGCTCCCTGTATCTTGATGGGGGATCACTTCATATAAAAATCTAAGATCAGATTTGATTCTGATCAGATCAGATTAACCTCAGATAAAATGTTGACTTTTTTATGAAAACATGAAATACAGTGTTGTGGTTGAGATTTGGAAGGCTTTTACTTACTTAGAAATACACAAATCATGTCATTCATTGCAGCAGACTGTTATGTGAGTGTTTTTGTAGTCGAGATTTGGAAGGCTTCTACTTTATAGAAATACACAAAGGCGACGCTGCATTCTTTTCGGAAGACAGTCCCCTACAACGTGGTGAAAACCGTGGGCTTTTATCTTTAAGCAATCTGGAGATATGAATAGAAATGTAACGGGTGCGCATTTCGACGCAATTTCGATGCAATAAAAACAGTCTCAAGACTGACTTGTTCAGGTTAGCTTTTCCCATGGCTTAGTCTGGTTTTAATTTAGCTCCGGTCTTATTAAATAGTTTTTGCTGAGATTTTACTTGAATTTTATTGTTCAGTCTTTGGGTATATTGAAAGGCGCTTCATAATGTTATGTTTTATTATTATGATTTATTATTATCAAATGTTGAAACTGCCAATTGACCTAATTAGTTGTGTGATATTCCACCAGGTTTAGTTCTTTACGATTCACATCTTTTCCAGTCTTTTTTTGTCTTTGTCATCTCTGTACGCATATGTAGATATTCCATAAAAAATCTGCTGTTTCCATATAGTCTTTCCAATGTCTACACTGTATTTCTGAAAAATTATCAAAAACAAGTACATTTTTAAATTACTCTAAACTTTCCAATGGTAGTGTATATGAAATCCATGATGCTTAAGAAATCCTCCAGGGATGTGGATCTTTCAAACAATGTAAACATGTAGCTACAAGGGTATAAGGACACATCTGCCTTCGTTATAGGTGTATCCTCAGCATCTTGAGAGAGTTCATTGTCTACTTTGCCACGGTACCTAACCCCTTTCTGACCCACTATGCTACAATAGTTTGGTGATTTTGGCCTAGAACCTAGTCAAAAACATACAGCCTTGATTTGGATGTGTTTGTTGGGCTTATTGTCAAAAGATTGATGCTGCAAGATGGATAGCGTTTTTTCAGCAGGCTTTCAACAGTACGCCAAGGGATAAAACCATGTTGAATACTTTTAAGGTTATACGAATTACAAGGTTATAAGGACATAATGGAAAAATAATTTTGAGCGTGTGTAAAAATGGCTAAAGTAGAATCACAGAATTGTAAGTTCTGTAAAATCAACACTTTTTGTGGTTATCTTTTCAAAGACGTCTCATGAAACATTATGTTGTTTGACATAAAAAGCGAACGACAAAAATATATACATAAATTATCAGAACCCTGAAAAACCCAGGAAATTCAGATTTATTGTTTTGCTCGTAGAAAGTGAATAAGTTTCGCTTCTACCGCGACAAAGGGGGGTTGTCTATTTAACAGTGGCATAATGTATTTTTCACAAAAAAAGAATGCAAACGTTTGTGTTGACTGTTATATAGGTGCACTGCTCCAAACAATTAAGGGAACAGGTAATAATCACAATATCTCAATGAATCAATCTGTCCCATTAGGAAGCATAAGCGATTGTGCTCAGACTCTCAGGGCAAAGGAGGTAAGGTTGTCCATTCTCACCACCTGGGGTCTGCTTATCAGGAAGTCCAGGATCCAACCTCAAACGGGGGGTTACGTTTCACGGTTCTTTGCTTAGGAACAAGCTCAGCAGGCACATTGTTGTTGAATGCTGAGCTGTAGTGCCGGAACCGCACCCTCACCTTTGGCGTGGCAGGCCAAATCAAATAGTTTGGGCACCCCTGGGGTAGGCAGGTCCTGGATGATGAAGGCATGGATGTCATTGACTGGCCCTCATGTTCCCCAGACCTGAATCCAGTTGAGAGCCTCTGGGACATTACGTATCGGTGCATCTGACGCCACCAAGTAGCAGGAGGTCCCCCAGGACACACGTTGTCTCATCAGGGGCATGCCCAGGCGTTGTCGTGCATACAGGCACGAGGGGGCCACACACACTACGGAGTCACATTATGAGTTGCTGTGACGTTTAATGCAACTGGAACAGCCTGTGAATATGATTGTTTACATCCAGTTTAAATCCCGCCTAATTGGTTGGCGATTTTGGTTTCTATTGACCGCTGACGTCATTATGTTCTCAACAAATTACACAATGTACAGTCATGTTTTTGATCTTTAATGTATTTAGTTCATCGACCTGATAAGTGATTTAAGTTCTCCCTTGTTTTTTAATCAGTGTATAACGGCATATTAAAATTTTCAACACAATTGTTAGTACATTAAACAGTGACAAAATGTATTTCTTACAAAAAAAATAAAAAATTACAGTGTTACCTGTTCCATATATATTACGATATATTCATGTTATCAACACAATGGTTATTACATTTAACTATGACAACATGTATTTTTTACAAAATATATTACAAGATAACACTGTTGGCTGTTGTATATATATATATATATATATTATGGCATATTTCCATTATAAGCACAATACAACAGTATTTAACAGTGGAGTAGTGTATTACTTCCTGAAAAGAGATGCAATTATGATTATTTTCACTGATATATATTTATGGTCTTTCACTGTTAACTCGTATTCAACCTATTTAGAGTTTATGTTTTATACTGTCAAGGTTTTACAGTTTTCCATCGTATATAAAAGTGTACAGAAAAAGTAAACCATATTGTGTGAAACATTTTACAGTAGCTCTCTTGGAATGTTACAGTAGCTCTCCCACAAAGAATATGCCTGGAATAAATATATATTTATCTTTACTTATTATACAAGTATATAATTAAATGTTTTCATGGACAACCTTTTCTGGGTTTTCTTTAAATTAAAACACACACTCAAGTAAAAGGTTCTATTTCTCAGCAAAATCAACATTTAGAACTGCTTGTCAGGCACCGGTACCTCCTTTTATACAGCTCTGTCTCTCAATACGAAAATTGTTTGATCTCAGTTGTAAAATTATTCGGTGTATTGTTAAAATGATATTCCAGTCTGCGTTCTGAATCTAGTTGCATACTGTGGCTGTAGACTGCTCTATAAATGGTTGAAAAAGAAAAACAGATTTAGATTTAATTAAGTCACATTAAGATTCCAGAACCTAGGGTCATCTGTCTTCTTCCTCCCTTTTTAGTCCACTGAAGTAGTAATATGTGAGGTATTCTGGGAACACTTGCTCATCAGAAACTAATATGGGTCTAATGTGATTTTACAATATAATTGTGAAGATAGCATAGGGCCCAAAACATGTTTAACACATGCATAGACAATACATTATCAGAAATATTTGTCATGTAAAAACCATGAGCATATACAACAAAAATCCAATGTTTCCAGAGTTCATAATTCTTTGAACAAATCACAACATCAGATAGTATGAGGCCATAAATGAAAACACCAACCAGATTTTCATGGCTCCTGAGCGGCACAACAGAGAAGTAATTGCCTCACAGTAAAGGGGTTCAAATCCCGGTCACAGCATATTGATCATGCCAAAGAGTCTTGTGTGGTGCATCACAAATTGGCTTATCTTGGGTTGGTGTCAATTACACAGTGCACAGTAAGTATGTTTAATTTATATAGTTCATTCAGACACCGTGTGAAAGTAAGGATGCCTTAAATGTTTTTGAGCAGTGTATATGTACATATATATATATAAATATATGTGTGTGTGTGTGTATATATATATTTGTGTATTTAAGGGTCAGTGCCTATGTGCATTCCAATCAGGATTTACCAGGTATGATCATTAGAATAAAATACATCTGCGAATAATTCAGCAATGAAGTCGGGCGGAAAGCAGGAGGCTGAACTGGTCAAGCACATCTATCTCAGCGGATCCATCATAAGCAAGGATGTCTGCACGTCATTGGTGGGAGTAACCTGTTGAGTTTACGACACAGAAGCTGAAATAATATTCAGTCAGCTAGAGTCCGGGAGTATCACGCTGACTGACGAAGGTTTTAAACCAGCAATCTTCTCCCAATAAAAGGCCTGCTGATATAAAAAGGCGAGTAGAATCATCAGCTATTCATTTGTTTCCCCCTCAATGATGCCTGAAGTGGAGAAATGTAATGCCTGTTTAATAAGGCCCCCTATGGGAGATCCTGTAAACTATACATGACATAAGGAGATCTCAATGTGGTAGGTACACTGTCGATCTGGTAGTCACAGTCATGTTGGCAATAATACCACAGTACACGGTTATGTTCGCCTCACTCTAGAGCTCCGCCCATGATGGCCCTTCAAAGCTCCCACACCTGACAAACAGTGACCCCCATTGGAGAGATCTTGTCAACCTGGTCAGCATGAAGACGTCTCTTCATTGACACTCGGCTGTTGATGCCCCCCCCCTCAGAGTCCCCCGACAAGCCTGCCTCTGCCGTACCCTCGTCCCTCCTTTGCTCCATCTCCAGGCGCACACATCCCGTCAGGTCGCTGTCGGTGTAGATCCGGTTTCTCATCCCGAGGGTGACGAGGAGGTTTGCGCTTCGGACCGTGTCCTGCGGGGGGCCTCCCTGAGCCTTGCTCGCCGTCGGGTCCCGGGGAACCGGGCTGCAACAAGTCCCGGGGTGACAGGCGGCCTTGAAACTCTTCTTGAAGTTCTCATTGAAGTAACCATAGATGACCGGGTTGATGCTGGAGTTGGAGAAGGCCAGCCAGTGGGCGAAGGGGTAGACGTAGCCGGTCAGAAGGTCCAGTTGCTCCCCTCCAGGCGTAGCGTAGTCTGTGATGAGCATCAGAGTCCACAGAGGCAGCCAGGACAGCATGAAGAGGAGGGCAACTACAACGAGCATCTTAACCACCCTGACTTTCCTCCGGGAGATGGGGGACTTGATGTCTGGGTGCCCCCTACTGGACAGTACAGATCTGGAGTAGAGCTTGGTGCCGATGCAGCCGTACATGGTCATGATGACAGCCAGGGGCACCAGGTAGAGTAGTGTGAACAGAACGGTGGTGTAAACCGTCCTCATCTCCGGGTCCGGCCAGGTTTCATAACAGGAATAGAGAGGATAGGTCTGGTTGCCAGTGGATACCATGAAGTGACCCTCCTCTGCCTTCACCATCAGCATCACGGCTGACGGAAGCATGATCCCCAATGCCAGAGCCCATACCAGCCCTATAGTTGCCTTAGCAACAAGAAGAGTTAGCTTAGGCTTAAAGGGGTAAACAATACAGCGGAATCTAATGGGAGAGAGAGGAGAGGCAGATGATAATGACAGAGCGCTTTACTGTACTACACAATGTGTTTAACAAGCGTGGATGAAAGACTCGCCATCTTCTACCAGTTCCTATGTGCATATTCTTGTTAACAAGGCTTAGCCTACCTGTCCACAGCAATGGCAGCCAAGGTGAAGACAGAGGCACCCACTGACATCCCTTGTATCAGACCACTTAGTTTGCACACAGCATTGCTAAAAGGCCACCCTGTCAAACAGCGAAAAGAAACCTTCATTAGTGAGCTGCATGAGAGACATTAGCCACATTGCTAACGGGTGTTTGGCATGTTTGGTACTCCGGTTTGGTGCATGTGATTGTCTCAGAATAATTAAGCAGAAAAACAAATTCTAAATACATCAAGTATTTTCAAACCTTTTCAGACCCGCATGAAAAGAGAACCAAAAGAAATGTGACAGGAAGAACACACATTTACCCCATAACAGGTGTGTTGACATTTTTAATTACTGTGAGGTAAAACTTCCTGACTAGTGATTTTGTAGCAGTAAGTAGTTTGCACTTTTTCCAAAAGGGGGGTCTCCTGAAAGCACTTTTCCTGACATGTCTCAATTAAGGTGTGTGTTGATGTGGTATTACGTCAAGAGATTGTGAAGAACTGTCAAAAAATGTGGCGCTGTTATTTAGGCTGTCAAATGTAAAAGAGCAGCTCAACATGTTCAGGCCAACTATTAATATCTCAGTTCTGAGCCTCCACTTACTATGCAAAACATTTATCTGCTACATCCCCAATCCAATGTTTTAACCGCCAATGAACAGTAGATAAAACATCTAAAATATAAGGATAATGATCCAGCTTATGGGTTTTAAGATGTTTGCAGATTTAGTAGTGTAACAATGTGCTAGTTCACCTATATATATATATATATAAGAGAAAATAATATATGGCCAACAAACCTCAGCTAAGAGATGTTCTTGGGCACAATGCATCGCGGAATAGACACAACCACTGCTTAGACGTGGTACATTGCCTATTTCTATCACATTTATATCAGTCAAGAATTATGCAACGTCATACACACAGCGAAACACTGTGTCCAGGCATTTTGGAAAATATGGTAAACTTGTACAGAACTGTTACAATTTTTTTTTATACTCCTGATATTTCATTTAAAATATTAACAAAAATCTAACCTTTTTTCTTAAATACACATGTATGTGTGCCACAATAATTGGCATCCATTAATTTAATACATTGTGCAAACTGCTTTGCCAAGATGACAGCTCTGAATCTTCTCCTATAATGTGTAATGAGGTTGGAGAACAGATGGCCAGGGCTTGGAGACCATTCAGCTATACAGAATCTCTCCGGATCCTAGAGATTCTGAGGTCCACGCTTGTGGACTCTCCTTTTCAGTTCATCCCACAGGTTTTATATTGGGTTTAGGTCAAGGGACTGGGATGGTCGTGGCAAAACCTTGATTCTGTGTTCACGCAAACTTGTTAAATTTGAGGTGTGCTTTGGATAATTGTCCTGCTTAATATTCCAGTGAAACAGGAAGTCATGGCTTACCACTTACGTGTTCCTAATCACTCAGGTGAACTTAAAAACATGAAATATGAATTTTACTAATTAGATTTTTTTTATTTTTATTTGCCATTATTGTGGCAAAAGTTTAATAAACACATATTATATAAATAATTCACCTTTATTTGTTATTAACATTTTGCTGAAAGCTTTGATTTTGGTGAATATTATGAATGAAATACCAAAATACTTTTGTTCATAGTGTTGCAAATATTTAATAGGGGTGCCAATATTAATAGAGAACACTGTACCACACACCCTCATGCTTTCTTTTTTTATATATACAACGCCTTTCAGCCTATCAGCATTGTTGTTATAAATATGTATAACTTCTGGACAGAAATGTGACTGCAGCACTTATATAATGTTAGTGACCATGGTAACAAAGGTGGTGCAATCAGTGAATAAATCACATGTAAATTAGTACCTTTAATGTTTCTTTCAAGGAACAAGAGGGATTTTCACAATAGCAAAAGTTGATTGAAGTAATTGTAAAAAAACTTCCCAAAGGTTGCTTCATAATTTGTATTAGATTTGTATTAGATTTATAATACAAATGTATAATTTTTATTTGTATAATTTGTAATATGTATAATTTCTAGTCATAAATGTGACTGCAGCATTTTTAGAATGCTTGTGACTATGGTAATGGTAATGAATATAGTGAATACATCACATGTAAATAAATATTTCTAATGGAACATGAGGAGTTTTCACAATAACTGTTGTAGTCAATAGCAAAAGTTGATTGGCCAGTAAGGAGTAATTGAAAAAACATGCCAACGGTTGCTTTATGATTTGTATCAGAGCCTAACGAAATGTAAACTACCATACATTTAAAGGATTGTTATTGCATTTGTGTTGAACCAACTCATTACCTCTGTGCCTGTCATT
>JACXGK010007186.1:0-26111 GCA_016801125.1 Novumbra hubbsi | reverse complement strand
CCCATCCCCTTTAAGACCCACGCCTGTCTCCTACACCCATCCCCTTTAAGACCCACGCCTGTCTCCTACACCCATCCCCTTTAAGACCCACGCCTGTCTCCTACACCCATCCCCTTTAAGACCCACGCCTGTCTCCTGCACCCATCCCCTTTAAGACCCACGCCTGTCTCCTGCACCCATCCCCTTTAAGACCGTGGTCATTTTGTCAACAGGAAGTGAAGATATTTTCCAATGGGCAATTTGTCTGTGAATTTGACAAGACTAGAAATTGGGGTTAATATACAGTAGGCATTATAACCTTTAAAACTAATTTTTTTTTTTTAATGGACATTTTGAAATTGTTGCTACATTGTAATCAGACCACTTCTAAGGGGAATGCGCCAGACTGGGTCAGACTGTGCCAATGGCATGCAGCTTGTGGCCAGTAGAACCAAGTGGACCTCGTAAGCCACCGGGCCAGTAACTTACTCATTGGATTTTTGGCTCAACGATTCTTCTCCTTTGTAGTCTACCATCAAAATCAAATCGTGATAGACACTTGTTGATCTGCAAACATCTCAATGAAAATGAATCCTTGCATTCCCAATTTCTTAACTGTTCGTGTGCTGATGCCTGTGGGTGCCCTGTTTACTACCCTGCCCCACAGGCTGGCCAGAGTCAGCAGCTCGTTCATGCAAGTCTGCGTAGTTTCTTTTTCCAGACATTGACAACCGTTGATTTGGCAATGCCCAATTATTGTTCTTTGGTTCTAATTAAGTTACTCTTTTCTTTTAGCATCCAAATACTTGCATTTGTTTAAAATTTCCTGCTCCCACTTTATTTGGTTTATGCTTACTGATGCCACATGGACGCCAAAGGCCAAAGGAAAGCATAGAACCGTCCACACAGACTCCAAAGGTCAGAGGGAAGCATAGAACTGTCCACACAGACTCCAAAGGTCCAAGGGAAGCATAGAACCGTCTACACAGACTCCAAAGGCCAAAGGAAAGCACAGAACCGTCCACACAGACTCCAAAGGTCAAAGGGAAGCATAGAACTGTCCCAAGGGGACATTGCCCTGGACCATGAACTAGATACAGTGGAGGAAAAAAATATTTGAACCCTTGCTGATTTTGTATGTTTTCCCAGTGACAAAGAAATGATCAGTCTATAATTTGAATAGAAAGTTTATTTGAACAGTGAGACAAAAAAATCTGAAATCCATAGATTTTTTATACAGCCTCTTCCTTTTCTGTACCACAGCCTCTCTCTTTACTCCCCCTCCCTGTACCAGCCTCTCTATTCTCTTTACTCCCCCTCTCTGTACCACAGCTTCTCACTTCTCATTACTCCCCCTCTCTGTACCACAGCTTCTCACTTCTCATTACTCCCCCTCTCTGTACCTGCCTTTCTTTACCCCCCGTCTCTGATGTCTACATAGTGGGTGAACAGCGGGTAACATGCTTTCTCCCTCAGGATGCCTTACACTTTTGTGACGAAGGAGGTGGTGGAGGCCACGTGTGAGTGTCTGCTGGAGAAGGCGGAGCAGGCGGAGCTCAACCACCAGCCGCAGGCCGCCGCCGAGAGGATGGTCCTGGAGGAGTTTGGACGGTGCCTCATGAGGATCATCAGCTCGGCCGGCAAGACAGACTGTCCCTCCGTTAACTGCTAGGCCCGGCGGACTTCCTCTGTCCTCAGCTGGCCCGGGGAGAACCAGTGCCGTTAGACTGAAAGTGAATGCCCCCCCCCGGCTTTCCAGCTAAACACTGGCCGAGTGGTTTCGGTCTCTGGGGAGGTCTTCGGCTACTGTGTCTCCCAAGCTAGCGGGTCTCCTGCCTCAGAGAGATGACGGGAGGGGGGGGGGGGGGTTGGCAGACCCTGGGGTTTTGTCTCTCGCCCCCACAACCTGGTCAAGGGACTGTAGGACGGTTGGACGGCCATCTCCTCTCCCTCGGACTCTCGCCCCAATGGCGTCCGGCAGGTGGGCGGAGCAGGGGGCGTCGTCGGCTAGACCCAGCGCCGGCAGGCGAGGACCGCCCAGCTCATGGCTCCCCGTTGACCCGTCCTCAGTGATGTGGCGTTGCCGTGACGAAGGGAGCTGGGGCCATCTCGGCAGCACCTTTCTGGGACAAACGTGGACTCTGGGAGAGGCTCCCTCACCGGAGGAGGTGCAGAACACAGAGCGGGGGTAGCGGGACCAGGATTTGGGTTTTAGCCAGTTCTTGGTTTCACTGTTCTCTTGAACTGACGGTGGGATTGCACAGGTTTTCTTTTGTGAGGGTGGGGTGCGGGTGGGGGCGGGGTATGTGGTGGTGTTTTAGACCATGTACATTTTTTGATAATAGGTGTTTTTACAGGTATTCTTTTTCGCATCACCTGATTTTTCTCCCCTTCCATCGTATCATGGCTCTGTTTGCGTATGTCCCCCTCTCTGGTGCGATATTAACATGTTTTAATCATTTTTGCTGATTCTGGACATAGAAGAGGAAAGCGTTGTTCAGGTTGAAGCCCAGAGTCTAATCATGACGGCTATCTCTACAGTAGCTAGCTTTTACTGTAAATTCGCAAGATATGACTGATGTTGCCCGCTTTATTTATTTGCCTCAATTGTAGTTTCTGCCTGTGCCCGGAGTTTAGCCACACAATTGATAACAAAAAAACATTGTCCCCTTTGATTTTTATCACCTAATAGTATTTAATTTGCACAATATCAAATGCCAGTAATTCGTTTGACTCAATGGCATTACTAATTGGAAAGGTATGAAATTTGTCCACTTTACTACAGATATTTAATTTATTTTAATTTGGCCCAATTGTATTTTTTTGTCACTATTAATTTTCCCTCTTTTGTAAAGCACAGAGATTAGCATGCGCACACTCACACACACTCACACACACATACTTACATGTTGGGTCACCGTCAATCGATTCCTTGATATGGTATCAAATCCAGCCATACTGTTTCTGTAAGTACCGAGCACTGCAACTTTTTTAGCATTTGCAGAGTGCCTGTAGTCTCCAAGGAGCTGGGGATTGGCCTTTGGAGCTTTGTATTTTACCACGTCATCATGGATTCCCAGGTAACACATGATTTGGCCTCTGTGTGTCGCACTGTAACTCCTCCCCTTGTGTGCATCTGGGTGGTGCTTAAATAAAGTCATGTTTTTAAGACCCGTTGGGTCATTTTCCCCATTCTGTGTTTTTGTATGTTGCGTTTCTCTGGGGGTGGGTGTGTTTTTTGTAAATACCATTAGTTGTAGCTTTATTTCCCACAGGATACCATGGCCTTATGTTCCCCACTCTTCTCAGGTCATTGAAGGACTTCAGCTACGTTGTGTCTCGTTTTCTGCAATGTTATTATGAAGGTACACACACATGTTCAAAACATTTCAAGCAGGCGTTTATTGGCGTAGTTTTTCCCAATATGAAAGGAGGCCCTATGTATCATGTGTTGGTGTTTTTACCCACCTTTGGTTCAATTTAAGCCGATGCTAAGCTACTTCACACCAAATCAGAAGCATCCCTATGCACTATACATGTTGCTGTAGCATTTACAGGATTGTTGTGCCACGGCTTCAACAATAGCTGTGTGGGTTTGCAATGTTGCAGCTGGAATTGTATTGTAAAGAACCCATACAATGTTTTTTCAGGTGGAGAGTGGGAATCGTCTGCTCTGTTAGTTATATTTGTTATTGCAATGTTTCACCGCAAGTCTCACCTCATCACACCTAGTGTGCATCGCCATCCCACAAGGTGGAACATTAGAAACTGACTTTCTAAAGAAGAGCTCAGCCGGAACCCTGTCCTGAAAGTGCACAGCTCGCTTGCCTCCATTGGATTTAGATGTTTTTTTTAGATTGTGTCTTTTGAGATACATTTTACAGAATAAATAAATATGTTAAAAAAGCTACCCTGCAAAGTTGTGCTCTGTTGAAGATTAGAAACGTATCTATCAAATGTAAACATTTGAAAAGAAACCTAACCTGACCCACAGCCCTTTGTAGTACTACATGTACACTAGATTAAATGAGGACGCTACTTTGTACCTTCTCAGAATCTTTAAAGTATCAGGCTTTTTCACTGAGAATCTCTACTGAACTGTATAAATGTGTAAGGTGTCCTGCTGCTCTTCCATGTATCAAAAGACCCTGTTAAACAGCTCTGTAGTACTTCTCTGTGTTATGGTTTGTTGTTTTTATGTTGTATGTGCCCATTGCCTGTATTACTTTCTAGATAAAATCAAGTTTTACTTTTTTTTTTTTTTTTCTTATGTCACCATTCTTGTAAACCTCTGTCTGGAATTATTTATCTTCTGTTATGTTCATGACTATTACAACAGTATCACACAGAATTAAAGTACTTTTTAATTTTCAGATTTAAAGATTTATATTCAGTTGAGCGTATGTAAGAATTTGTGACTGTAATGTAAGCGAACTACAAAAACAAATTAAATTTATATAGTTCTGTACTAATTTCTTTGTCACTCGGTGCAATAAATTGCAGTCGTATTTGTACAAACCCAGGTAGCTTTTACGTAGCTGATGGTTATTTGCGTAGACCTAGTAACGAAGTGTGTGGAATTAAATCTTGAGCAAGGTGCCAGGTTCAAGTCTACCTGCTAGAACGGCCGGGGTTTGTAGGGTCCTGGTCAGAGGCGCAAGAATGGGCTATGCAGCATATGCAGTGCATAGGGGAGCCGTTGTGCCCAAACAATTATTTGAAAATCTTTGATAAAAGCTTATTTGTAAAAACATTATATCCTTCAGCAAATGTGCAGTTGCGCCCCTGGTCCCGATAATAAGTGTTCTGTCTATATTAAGTATCAGAACACAGTTTTTAGAATGCAATCAAACTTGTTAGCCCGGTTGATTTAGTTGGTTTGTTCAGAGAGCTCTTGAGTTGTTAAACACACATACAAGCACAGGGCAGGTTATCAGCTCTCTTCACACTCAATCTCAAATTCCAGTTCCACTTTCTGTTTCTCTGTAACAGATTCCACAAACTAATTTAGCAACACGTTTACTAATTTCTCAATATCAGTTAATGGTCTCAACAATTATTTCCACATTTCCCCCCTGAAGATCATTTATCCACAGGTTTTCTCGGCTGCCGTGCCACTAGCGATTTCCCAACCTTCCCTTCAAATTGATTTTCAGAGACTATGAAAGCCTGAGAAAGAGGACCTTGTGATACAGGTGTCCAAAGGGGCAACTGCACATCTGCCATATAGGCTTTAATTATCTGGGTTGGGTTTAAAATCGTGGTCATCAGTGGGCAGAGATTATCATCTTCTCTTCGGCTCACTTCCTCCACATCTGCCAGGAGGATGGCGCTGTCCCCCATCATTTGTCCAACCATTCTCCTAATCAGTGGAAAAACCCGAGAACACACAAAGAACACAGCCAATATTTGGACACCGACAGGAAGGAAGACTCCATCCAGGACATCCACCCTTGTCCCCACATCAAGAACCAGGCCAATGGACTGGTCAGCTCCTGGGGATCAGGTTCTGCGATGGTATTCTTCATATGCGTAATGAGATCAGTCACATTGTCAGATAACATCAGGAAGCGAAAAGCAACACTTAGTGCCCAGCATTTTGCATATCCGCCCTTATCTGCTGTGAGGATGTCTAGTACCAACTAGTGCTGTATTACCGTACTTCTACCGCTGTTCTCTATTCAATAGTCCCAAGCCCCCTCAATCTCGTTAGCCAGGTGTAGGAGCTGGTATGCCAAGTCATTTATCTTAGTCAACGCCCTCGTATCGCCACCCAGGCTATGTCCTCATCCCTTAGGTGTCAGTGGGAAGCTGCAGGGGATGGACCGTTGAGCCTGCTCCCACAATCGCAGGATGGCGACATCCAGTCCGCCCTTCCGGCTGTGTGGGGTAAGCATTTCTCCCACACACCCACATCATACCTGTCTGTGCAGGGCGTTTGGTATGGTTGAACGGACATGAGAATGTGGTGTTTTACGATTGTCAGTGGGGTTACCTGTGCACGTCCTATGTGTAAACCTACTTGGTAATGATTCCGACAATTTGACAATCCCATATTCTTGTCTGGTTAGGCAGGCAGCAAGCAGGGACACACATCACCCCTCTTCAGTGGCACGTGGAAGCCTAGAGGCCCAGTCACCACAGGTCTAGACCGGTTAGACTACATGTGCTTTCTTTGTTAGGTCGACCCTTACTTTTCCTCTGCAGTTCTCCAACCAATAATTCATAATCCTCAACTTTCAATAGTCCACAAAATTGGTGACTTTTCACCCACTGCGAGACATAGTCAACATACATTGGAGCTCTCTGTCTCATATATCTTATGTCTTCAGTATCACAGGGATAACATGGCTGTCGTTTTCCTCCCCGATGGTTCCCCACAGCCTCTTCACTTGACTCTTGACCCATTCTGCTCTCTGAGAACCCTTTTCCTGTAATCTTATAAAAGCTTGTCATGTCGTAGGGCAATGATGCATTCTGCCTACAAGTGTTAGTGGCAGTTGTAACAGTCTCGGGTGGTTTCCTGTTTTGACTTGCTCAAATCCATTAAATGCACCCAGTCTACTCTACTCTCAATTTCCTGTTGGTCCACTTTCTGTTAGATTTTAAAATCTAAAATGTAGTAAGATGTAGTAAAATCTTTCATTGGCAGAGTTTATTTAATATACGAGGCTGATCAATTTAAGATTGTATTTGTCTGTTTCAGAGCTTTAGAATCTGACTTTGTGGCTGTAGAGTGTAATGGAACCAAATTTTCCCACTTTGCATTGCGGTGTATATAAAAGGCATGCGCACAGCTCTATGAGGTCATTTTGGTCAACGGATGAGATGTAGGACGTTGTGTTTATAATCCTGATAAAAGTATAACCTAAATTATGCCTTGAAAACTGAAAAGCTTTGCCATTGTTGGCAAGATGAAGACATGCCGTTTGATGCATATATCGAATATACGCCGTTGAGTAAGTAGATTCTAGTATCGAAATATTATTATTAGCACGTGTTGCGATTCTCCGCTTACTACTGAACTTGGAAATGCGTGAAATGTTTTAACCCTCGTCCGATGATTTAAATCTTTGCTGTTCACATCATGAACTTCTGTGATTACTTTTTACAACTATGAGGACGCGTAGTAGAAATCACAAGTTATAGGGTTGTTTTGCGCACGTGGTCGGTAACTTGGCCACTTTAGCGCGGTTAATGAGATCTGAATAAAGAGATTTAAGATTCAAGTTATATCCAATTACCTTACAATATTTGCATGCTGTATTGTAACAATTTGTCAAAATTATTTTACAGTGACTTCCAGTACAGCGTGGCTTGTTGGGCACAACGCGTGGTAAGTTACATTTGCATCTTTGATCCTATATCAGATCGACTTACAATGTATGTAGGACATTCATCTACACTATGAAATTAGAAGATGGACCTATGGATTTTTAAACTGTTACAGCCCTTCTAAGTACTGACATTTTTAAATACATTTAAACGGGTGCTTAGTTTATATTTGAAGAACCCCAACCCTTACCCACGAGGGACTAGGACCTGCAAGCCCTTTGTGGGTGAGGGTTGGAATACCCTTGCCCTACAGGCTCCTCCAGGAGGTTGTTTTGTAATGGATTCAACAGACGATCTATATGAAAATTGAGAATATGCATTCTTGTTGAAGGTCGTGTTTATTTTTTAAATTTAGGTACGTCAATTGAATGCGATAACTATCGGGTCTGTCCATTTCAGCCTAACCTCGTTTCGAATGGGAGTCCTGCAGAGGTAACCGCATGGGAGAGGATCACTGTCTGCTGAGTACTCTTCCACAGCTTTCTCAACGGGTATGTATTATAATTGTATGGTTGGTTTGATGTGGATAAGCAGGCAGGCTGTCCCAATGATTAGACCAAATCACTACCCATATGACCTAGTCTATCAAGCCTAGGAGAGATCTTTATTGAACATGAATGAAGGTGCAGTCTCTTCAGTGTTTCAATTTTATGGCTTGTATAATAACCTGTTGGGTGGGAGGGGTTGTCTGTCCAATAACACGTCCCAGTTCACACCAATAATGAGATTATTTTTTTTTCTTTTCTCCAGGCTTGATGAGGTGCCTCCGATTGATGTACCCCGTAACTGCCTTTCATTTGGGAATTGCCTTCAACAATGCTGCTCATTTTGTTGTGAAATTACTATGCAAACAAGCTTTATTTTTATAATGACAATAAGTGTTAATTTGAATTACTTGTGTCTCAATGCTTTATTGTCAAGTACAATTTGAGTGTACAGGAAAAATTACAATTATGTTACTGAAATGAGTATCTAAAACCAAATTAAAGAAAATATGATGCAATATGATCTTTTTGTGCTTAGTGATTGGCTAGTCAGTAAATATTAGTGACAATATATAGTGAAAGTATTTTGGGGTTCGTTTTGATGAGGTATTACAGTGCTAAGGCACTTAGTTATTACGTTCAGTAGGCTTACAATTCATGATTGCATGTGATAGAACATATGGCCAGCTTTTACTGCCTACTACGAACAGAAGTCAACGTTTTCCGGAAGTGTCTCAAGAAGGGGCGGAGATTTGAATGCCACGTTGATGGAGCCGAAGGCCAGTGGGGACGTGGAATTTCAGTCAATCAGTAGCCGGTAGCTCTCGCCTTCTAGCTATTAGCAAATAAGTATTGCGCCGTAATATAGGGAACGTGCACCAATAATCGAAGCTTGTCTTCTGTCTGTATATATATGTTCATTTTATAAGAGCGCCCAGAAGGTAAGCCTTGTTTATGTTAGCTGGCTGTTAATACTGTTTTGTGCAGCACTTTGCAACTACCGCTAGCTTGGTTGTTTTAGCCATTTTGCCATCTTATTACAGTTTGGCTCGCATATTGCTTTGTGTATTCGCTTAATTAATGTATTTGATCAGTAACCACTGTCATTTGCACCTATGCCTATACTTGCTTACAAACTCCTCTGTCAATCATTATCTCATTCAAAGATAATTACGCATTTTTAGCATTAGCTTTGCGTATTAGCATCTATACTATTACTACCCGAAAGGTACTTCCACTGTACAAACAACTGGCCATGCCATTTCCATTGTATAGCATCGATCTTTTCCAGAGATATTAGAATGTAATATTGACGGACGACATGGTATCTATTTGTGAAACAATCTCTAGTTTTGTTTTACTGGACCTTTGACCTTCCTACTGTACCGTATTTACTTCCATCAAACACTTGTTACCTTGTTCAGGTACATCTTATCGAGTTTTCTTTTTGTTTTTGCATTTAATTTTATAATCTGCCAGGTGTTTTTCTGCTTCGCTGTAGAGTGATTTTAGATCATGGAATGGGTATGATGTTCAACTGACTTGTCTGTTAGGCTCAGTTTGTGGTGTTTTAAGATCTATTCATTCTTTGTTGTTGTTTGTGGTGTGTTTGTTTCCTATGAACCAATCAATAGATTTTCGATGAAGCTCAAGGAGGTCAACCGCACAGCCATCCAGAGCTGGAGCCCAGCCCAGCACCACCCTGTGTACCTGGCTGCAGGTGTGTTTTCCTGTTGTCTACACTTTGCATCTTGGACAACTGACTGGGTTACACAGACATTTTCCTTGATGTTTTTCTGAATGTCATTAGGCCGCAGGTTTGGATTCAAATTGACCAAATAAGAAATAAACGCTAACGACTGTTAACATCTAGAAGTTGTGTGTGGTTTAGGTAGTCATAATAAGTGGTTGAAATTAACAAAACATTAAACTGTCAATGATTTTCCATGGAAACATTGAGTATTGGCCAACGGGGCAGAATTTGAATTACTGAGTCTACCTGATCACTTGTAACTGACCCCTCATGTGTCTCTGTGGCCAGGTACATCAGCCCAGCAACTAGATGCGTCCTTCAGCACCACTGCATCTCTGGAGATCTTTGAGCTGGACCTGGCTGAACCTTCTCTGGACATGAAACTCCGCGGGGCGTACTCGTCCTCCCACAGGTAACCCCCGCATTGATCTCAACCCAAAACCAGGTCGGAGGTTTTCTCTCAGAACAATCCTTTGCCAATTGTATTTCTCCGGTGGTAAAGGAAAAGCAGGTGGGGGGGGAAACTGTTCTGGTTGAACATCAGAACAAGCGGGTATAGTTGAACTAGAAAAGAGTTCAACATACTTTTAATAGGGTTACAGGAATGGGAGCGGAACAAAGCAGAACAGTAAGCCGTCACACAAATCTTTAGATTGCCGTTGGTCTTGATCGTAGCATACGCTGCTCTTATGTTCACCAGGTACCACAAGCTGGCGTGGGGTCCCCACGGCATGGACGCACAGGGTCTCCCATCCGGAGTGCTCATCGCAGGGGGAGAAAATGGTGACGTCATCCTGTACGACCCAGCCAAGATCATTGCCGGAGACAGCGACGTTGTGATCGCTCAGGGCGTCAAACATGTTGGGCCGGTCAGAGCCCTTGATGTGAACTCTTTCCAGGTACCCCCCATTCATTCCATACTCTCACTAAACGGGCTAAGCTTTGTAGCTTTGTAGCGGTGCACTATACATGCAGAATCTTTTTTAACAAATATTTCTCAGTCATGGGAATACCAATGTATAAAAAAGGTTTTGGTTTTGTTGGCTGTACTAACAAATTTCTCCTGGGTTTTGGATTGTGTTTGGATTGTGTTTTTGATATTGCACTTACAGTGTGACCGCAGGCTAGTGATAATGCTTTGGTATCCTCTTAAATTACTTAGACAAACCTGGTGGCCTCAGGAGGCAATGAATCGGAGATCTATATCTGGGACCTGAACAACTTTGGCTCCCCGATGACACCCGGTCCAAAAACTCAGGTAAGACTCATTTCACTGTATGGTTAATCGAGATGTGCAGAAACCAAGGAACCTTTAACTTTGGAGACATTTCTCTGCGATTGTTCATGGTTGGTCCAGTCTGTGAGGATCCCGCGGAGACACATGTGTTTATAGTATTTTCAATGACCAGGCGGTTTATTTTTAGCCTCTGGAGGACATCAGCTGTGTGGCTTGGAATAGACAGGTCCAGCACATCCTGGCCTCCGCCAGTCCCAGTGGCCGCGCCTCCATCTGGGACCTCCGCAAGAACGACCTCATCATCAAAGTTAGCGACCACAGCAACAGGGTGCGTAGCAACACCTGCATGTCAGTCACGTTAAAGACTGAGTCTGTCCGTGGCTGTGATGTCAGTCTGTCAGTTGACTTTAGCAAATGTTATAGATTGGCAATTTGGGGGAATTCTGAAGTAAACATCGTCCTGGAAACCACTAAATGTGGAAGGATGATCCTCCGGTTGATTTGAAACCACGAACTGTGGAGGGATGAGCCTCTGGTTGATTTGAAACCACGAACTGGGGAAGGATGAGCCTCCGGTTGATTTGGCCTAACAGTGGCTTTCGGCATGATGCATGTTTTTGCGTAGTTTAATATCTTGTGACAGATGGAAAGAGGAATGACGGTCTGTGTTTGTGGCGGGTGTGTGGGCTTGTTCAGATGCACTGCTCTGGTCTTGAGTGGAACCCAGAGGTAGCTACTCAGCTGGTTCTGGCCTCGGAGGATGACCGGATGCCCGTTATCCAGATGTGGGACCTGCGCTTTGCCACCTCCCCTCTCAAAGTCCTGGAAAACCACACACGGTAACCCGTCTGGGATTCAGACTCATGTCAAATCAGTCCCATCAAATGTCATGTTAAAACCTGATAGGCTGTCTGTACTGTTCCAAACCTTTCTATTGAATAGAATAATAGAAGCAGAAACACTGTATTTATAAAAACGTGTTGAGGCTGGGCTCCCAGCACCTGTCTCTTCACATTGTAGACAGTTACCCTGTGTAATTATATGTGCTGCAGTATGAGTTAGTTCTTACATGTTGCAGAGATCTGTCACTCTGGGTGAGAAAAGTGCAGCTGCATGCAAGTACATAAACATTCGACCTTCAGTGGCTATGCACCTTATTAATGTGTACAAGCCCACAAGGAAATGCAAATGCTTCCTAGGTTTTTAAGGCTGTATGCAAGGGATGATTCATTTTAATTTGAGACAGTTACACAAATATATCAACAATGATAGTGGGATGATGCTTCACAGTATCACTTAGCCTGCCAGTGTTGTGAAATTGGACTATTTCTTTATTTCCCACCTAGCCTGACATTGTGTTTGAAATGGGACTATTTCTTTATTTCCCACCCAGCCAGGCTTTGTGTGTGAAATTGGACTATTTCTTCATTTCCCACCTAGCCTGACATGTGTGTGAAATGGGAGCGCTGTTTGTGGCTGGGGCAAGCTGCTATGTGGAAATCCCTGTTATTTCCTTGGTGCAACGTGGCGCTCAATTGTGGACCTATTTATTGAACTTTGCAGAGAATTCTTATATCATCCAATTTGTGGGTTATATATTTTAAGTAGAATATAATTAACAACTTTTAAATAAAGATGTATATTTTTGTACATCTTAGTACATATATGTCCAAACATGCTTAGTGTGATATAGGATGTCAAAACAAGCAGATTTGGCTAATGTATTTGGCTAATGCTAATGAAGTCTGTGATGTGTTCAGTGGTGTCCTGGCTATTGCTTGGAGTGTTGCTGACCCTGAACTGCTGCTGAGTTGTGGAAAAGACAACCGAATCCTCTGTTGGAACCCCAACACTGCCGAAGTGAGTGTTTGGTTCCACACACACACACACACACACTCATCCTTTAGCGGTCTCTAACTACAGACAAACACTCTTAAATGATTACTGAGTCGAACGCGCCTTCATCCTGTACCCGCTTGCCTCTGACTGTGTGTTGGTTCCCCTGCAGGTGCTGTATGAGCTTCCTACCAGTACTCAGTGGTGCTTCGACATCCAGTGGTGCCCCAGGATCCCGTCTGTACTGTCTGCCGCCGCCTTCGATGGCCACGTCAGCGTCTACTCCATCATGGGGGGCAGCAGCCCGGCCGTCAGTCAGACCCAAGCGGACTCGGTACGTCGCCATTTAACCACGCATTTTGTTTTAGCCCCGGTGCCGAAAAAAGCCCTGGTGAATGAATGCCCGATTTTAAATAATAATAAAAAGAAGATTAAAAAGTAAAGCTGTGCCTGTCTCCGGCCGGTCTGTGTTCAGATATGCACGTCATTTGGCAACATGGACCCGTTTGGGATGGGCCAGACCCTGCCCCCCCTGCAGCTTCCCCAGGCCCCGGCCGTCCACGCCGCCCTCACCCCGCTCAAGAAGCCCCCCAAGTGGCTCCGCAGGCCCGTGGGGGCCTCCTTTGCTGTGAGTCTCCGTGTGCCACGATGGATGAGTGGTTTTGGCTGTGTGGGTTTGGTTCTAATAAAGAGACGAGGATCGTTCACTGCCCTACGTATCGTGTTGTTCGGCAGGAACAAGGGCGTTGGGTCGCCAGGTAAATGAATGTCCTCTCCCCTTTTCTCCTCGGTCTCCAGTTTGGTGGTAAGCTGGTGTCATTGGAGAACCTCAAGCCCGGCCCCGAGCAGCCCTTAGCCCATGTGGTCCGCATCAGTCAGGTTGTCACCGAGACCACGTTCCTGGAGCGCTCAGCCCAGCTGCAGGCCACGCTGGCGGGCGGCGGATTCACCGACTTCTGCCAGAAAAAGATTGATGCGGCCCAGAGCGAGTTTGAGAAGACGGTCTGGGTCTTTCTGAAGGTTGGGATGGAAACATGGACCTCTGTTTGTCAAAACGGAACGTTTGTTTCTCGCTGTACCGCTGAAGTATATCTGCTTCTTAACTTATGCCTTATTTAATTGGATTCTCAGGTGAACTTTGAGGATGACACGCGCGGAAAATACCTGGAGCTTTTGGGATACAAGAAAGAGGAGCTCGCAGCAAAGGTCAGGTCGCTAATTAACTTTCACTGGGTGACATCGTTCCGTGTGTTCTGTCACACGGTAATGCTGTCTGTATGACCTGTTGGACGGTAATGCTGTCAGTCTGACCAACCTGTCGAAGGGTCTTAACTGTCATACTGTAATTCTGTCTGTCTATCCGGTTTAACAGCAGGTCTCTGTCTTTGGTTTACAGATTGCAGCAGCTTTAGAGGAAAAACCCAAAGAGGTAAGCAATTGTTTGTGTGTCGGAAACATGTATATACTTTTTTGTGAAAAGACGATAACCAACCTGGCATCTGAAGGTTTATTAGATGTAGATGCTAAAGCTGCAAATAGTAATGCAGAACGATCTGCTCATGGACTGTGTGGGTTTCATAATTTATACATGAAAGTGTATATGGTGGGTTAAAAAACTATGACATATCAGTTTTACAATACAATTGTTCTTCTGACAATAAGTAGGAAGTAAGAAAAGGATGGGTTAGGGCAACTAAGTGAGTGAGTCGTGTTCCTGACCAATCATTTTGTTTTGACCTTCAAATCAAATTGACCTTGCTGTTTTATGATCTGATCCTTAACTGCTAAAACGAAAGTGTATTTTGTAATTCTGACGTTAATGAACCTGGGTACTAATACACTGCTGCTCCAACAAATGAAGGGAACACGTCCCAGTATAACACCAAACCAATGAAACTGTACAGTCAGGAAGCAATAGCTATTGTGAATTAATGTCACCTGTTCACTGGATGGTCAACAGCAAGACAACCCCCAAAAAGGGAATGGTTTTGCTTGTGGTGGCCACAGACAATTGCTCTCTCCAGAGCCCCGCCTAGCTGTGGCCTTTCACCTCCTTGTGACCCAGTGCCTGTCCTCCAATCTGTCCCGTTGCTTGAACCCAGCTCCGCCCCCCCCCGCTTCTTGTTGCGCTCGTTGCTCTCCAGCCAGAATCTGACCTCGTTCTGGCCACAGCACCTGATGCCTTTGACCCGGTGGACATGTATCTAGTTTCGCACTTCATCCAAGTTACAGCCTGTCTCTCTGTTGGACCGGTATGATGAAGTGTCTGATGAACACTCTAGAGCCTGAACTCCATCTCACCTCCTCCTTTTTCCACCCAGCCTCTAGCAAATCTCCCGCCCCGAGTTGCGTTGGACGACATCACTGCCCCTCTTCCCCCGCCAGCAGCACGACCGGAACTCGTTCCGGAGTCAGAACCGGAAGACCCGTTTGACCTCATTGCCGCTGGAAACGTTCAGCCGGCAGAGGAGCTGGAAGCGAACGGAGCCCTGGACCCAGAGGGGGAGCACACAGAGCCTGGTGACCTCGCGGCTGAAGATGAGCCCATCGTGGAGGAGCAGGCGGCAGATGAAGACGTTCCTCTGGAGGAGGTACCCTCCCCTCAGTCCATCCCAGAGAGGGGCCCATTGGGCTGTTACCACACCTGTTATCGTTGTACTTCACCCAACTACACCCACGCATTCTTTTATTTCAACGCCGATGTCACTGCTTTCACATCGTCTCTCATCTTTAACTACGTCGCACCATTACTAGTCCTCGATTTTTCTTTTGAATTTAGATTATGTTTCTGGGGTTGACACATTTTAAATAGTACCGCTCTCGGTGACGGTAGGTCATATAAGAGATCTGGTATTGTTTGACGTTGTTGGGCTTCGGAGTACATTTTCAATTGAGATATAAATAGCAACAGGTTATGTATGCAGTGGTTCCAATTGGACTCCAATTCCACTGAAAAACCCTCTCTGGTTTGTCAGGAGCCGGCTGTACCAGTGGAGGCTGTGGTAGAGGCCTGCCTTCCAGAGGAGGTTTCAGGACCAGCCTCAGTCCCTGAGGGCATTGACCTCTGTGTCAGTCAGGGTAAAGATCAGTTAATATTTCCCTCTGTCTATAAATTGTTTGTAGTTTTGGCCGACTGTTCAGGTGTTTGGTTTAGCTGTAAACCGGAACGGCTGTGGGTTTGTCCCGTCAGACATGGACGGCCTGATCACACAAGCCCTGCTGACCGGGGACTTTGAGGGCGCGGTAGAACTCTGTCTCCACGACAACCGCATGGCCGACAGCATCATCCTGGCCATCGCAGGAGGGGCGGAGCTTCTGAAGAAAACGCAGCAGAAGTACTTCGCCATGACCCACAGCAAGATCACCAAGGTAACACACAATGACATTGAATCCACCCACTAAACCCAGTTTCACAGTTAATCGATTCATGATATTGGCTGAAAGGTATAGCGGTATTGGCTTCTTACATGTAGGCTCAGGGAATTTATGTAAACGCACAAAGGTAATACCATAGTGGGTCAGTTATGAGCGTTGCAACGCACAACTTCTGTTTTTACTCTGATTTGAATGATTATCCTCAACCCGTCCTCTGATCAATGTACTGTGTGGACCGTTGTGTGAACTCCTGGTCATTGTACGGTAGTGATAGTAGTGTTATATTGATGACTCCATCCTCTGATTGGTCATCGCTGGGCAGCTGATCAGCGCCGTGGTAACGGAGGATTGGCGTGACGTGCTGCAGTCCTGTGAGCTGCAGAACTGGAAGGAGGCTCTGGCTGCGGTCATGACCTACGCTCCCCCTGAGGAGTTCTCCTCCCTGTGCGGTAGGAACTGACTGTCCCCCGTTCTTTCTCTTTTAAATGGTTTCATCTCTTTGTTTTTCCCTCTCAAAAGTTTCTCTCTTTTCTCTATTCTCCCCTCTCTCCTGCTGGCCATTTCACGCCCTCTCCCTCGTCATTCCGCTCCTTCGACGCTCCTCTTTGTGGGGCCGTGTGTGAACGGGCTCATGTTTCCGCAGACCTGCTGGGCTGCAGGCTGGAAGCCGCGGAGGACGAGCACCTGCGGACCCGGGCCTCCCTGTGTTACGTCTGCTCCGGCAACGCCGAGAAGCTGGTGTCCTGTTGGACCGGCGCCCAGGAGGGCCACTGCCCTCTGTCTCTGCAGGTACCTCGTCCACGCCTCCCTCTCTCTGTCTCCCTCAAGGCATGGCGTGTGTTTTACTGCACCTCCTCGGCTAACGCGTTGTCTGTATTACTGCAGGACCTGATGGAGAAGGTGGTGGTTCTCCGCAGGACTGTGGACCACAGCCTGGCCGCCGGCCCCTTGTCCGCGGGGGGTCTCCTGGCCGAGAAGATGAGCCAGTACGCCAGCCTGCTAGCCTCCCAGGGCAACCTCACCACCGCCTTAGCGTACCTGCCCCATGACACAGAGCAGGTACGGAGACGCACACATACATGTGTGCCCCCGACGATCTCCCTGCCGCTCCTGTATGGGAGTGTCCGCTCTACTCGTTGTAATTCTACGGTGTGTCGTGTCTCCGCCTCCAGGTTGCGGTGCGGCAGTTGCGCGACCGCCTCAGCCGAGCTCTGGGCCAACAGGCTCCCGTCCCGGGCCCAACGCCTGTAGCCCAGGTCCAGCCCCAACCCCCGTCCCCCCAGCCCGCCGCGGGGCCTCCATTCACCCCGGCCCGGCCGCCCATGCTACCCCAGCAGCCTGCTCCAGCGCCAGCCCCGGTGCCGACCTCTGTCCCGGCACAGCAACAGTACTACCAGCCGGTAAGGAACAGCCTTGTGGCTGATGGGTTTCTGGGTGTGTTTCCAGGCCTTTTCCCTTCACGTGGGCCCCTGTGGAGGTTGCCGGGGGCAGGGGTTTCGTGTGGGTCGTTGGCGTGTTTGTGTGTACCATGCGGTCTGTGTGTGTTCTCCAGGTGAGGTCTGCCTCTACAGTGACCTCCTGGAGTAACCAAACCCCCACGGCTCTTCCCAGTAACACTCCTCTAGGCCCTGCCGTCACAGAGCCCCAGGTACCCAAACACCGGCCCTCACGTGGCCGTGACCACGCACACATCCGTACCGCCGGCCTGCACTGTTTGGGCTAGTGGACCGCCATGCCACCCTACTGACTAACCCAACTCAGACTCCACATCACTGTCTCTAAGACTAACATGTGGATGTGTTTGTCCCGATTTTGTCATTTTGGAATGGCACCTTCCAACCTTTTGTAGTTGTTAGTCGTGCAGGTTTCACACCAGTATGCCCCTGACCTTTGACCCCTAAGCCCCTCAACAGAGCCCAACTCTTGGACCAATGGCTGGGCTGTATTAAGCTGCATGCCTCCTGCTGCTGTTTCCCCGGACCATAACCCAACCCCAACATCAGGGACATTGACTGACCGCCACAATGCACCTCTATCTGTCAACCTGAACCCTAATCTCCCAAACACTGTTCCTCCCCCCTTCCCACACACCGCCTGGTCACTTTAGTACAAGTGTTCAGATCGCCCCCTAACGCAACACTGCTCATTCAAATTATCTGACTCAAGACCAGGAAACAAATCCCTGGTTACTTCCTGCTTCCCAAAGGCTGTATTAGACAATCTGAGTGTCCAATAAAGGGATTCGGTGGTCATTTGGAATGCAGCCCTTGGTGTTTGTGAGTGTGATGTCACTTCCTGTGTTCGTCCTGTCTGTCTCCGCAGGCTGAACCGACACCCCCCATGTACGGAGCGCCGCCCCCTGGGTCTGCAGCTCCTCCGGCCTCCTCCTCCGCGTACCCCCCTATGTTCTCCCATCAGTACCAGCGTAAGGCTTTCTTAACGGCAGTACCACTTCCACGTTAAAGGTTCCCTGTAAACGTGCAAGGACAATGGCAGACTGTCCCCCCGTGTGTAAATACATGCTCCCACTGGTCATTTGTTTAGCCTGCACATACAAGCTTTGGGTATTTTAACTCCAGGTTTGTCTGGCTTCAAGCAGAGTGGTCTTCAATGCTTTATTGTCACAAATCAAACCATTGCCCACTTTCCAGTTTTTTCTCCCTCTGGCATGTTGTTTGCTATTTAGTTGAGCTGTGGCCTTACACAACGCGATGCTTCCAAGCGGGAAATATCACACTAAAATATCTGGGATGACCGTGTTGACAGTGGCTGTAACCCTCTCTGCATGAGGCTTTGTTCTGAACGGAATTCCCTCCATGCCTGATCTACACGCCTGTGAATGAAGTTTTAACTAAGTCGAAGCATTTTTTTTGTATTGTTACCATGTATAGTAAACATTAACTGGGAAAAATGCTTCCTGAACTGTTAGATATAAGGATGATGAAACAGGAAGTAAATGACTAATGCATGCTGTTCTTTCTCCTTTTGAACCTTCAGCCTTCCCTCCAGCCAGTCAGTACCACTCTGACGCTGGAGGCCCTTCTATCTATTCACCACTTCAATACTCTGCACCTCCTCCCTCCTTCTGCTCCTCACCCGAAGCCCCGGCTCCGGGCTTCATGCCCCAGTACACTCAGAAACCCCTCTACCCACCCCCTTTTACGGGCCAGCCTGCGTCCTCCGCTCCCATGTTTCAGCCTCCTTTCTCTCCTACTGCCACCTCCTCCTTTTCTCCTCTGTCCCCTGGAGCGTCTTTCCAACACGGCGGACCGGGGTCTCCTGCCTCGTACATGCCGCCTCCCCCAACAGCCGGATCCTCAGGTACACCACCTGATACCGCCTCCGACCGCGTTCCCGCCTCTCAGAGATCAGGTCCGCACCGGCCCCGCCCCTCTCTACATGACCGCACTCATTAGAGGGTCATCGCTTCGCCAGCAACGCCATCCAAAGCCCTTAGGACGAAGCAACACACTGTAACCAGTTGGTTAAAGTGCGTTGCCACGGATAGGTTTCAACGGTCTGCCAGAACCTCGGGCCTTGTCGCACATGTCCAGCGGATATGGTCTGGAACCGGTGTTAAAGTTGGGAGTGAACGCAGCTGTTTAGACGGCGTGCGATCGTGTCCTTTGGCACACAGTGACTGCTTTTCAGATATTCAGCAGCTGCCACTCTCCCACGCGTCTATCTGGGTGAGGAATGCTGAGTTGGCATTTTCCCTGCTCCTTATCAGCGGCACGCGCTGAGTCCCGAGTGTTAGTTCCCTAGCTGGGTCCAGGAATTGGCCTGTGTTCTCTCTATGTGCCCCGGTTTGCAAAGTATTCTACAGTGTTTTTATGTCGTCCACAGAGGGATATTATCCAGCAGACACTACCTGTGTCTTGGAAGGGGAAGGTGAATTGAAACTGACAGCTGTATCTGCCACCTTATACAATTACTGCCCGAATATTTCCGCCTCCGGGTTCAACCAGAGCATACTAATCAAACCCAGCTACAGGTCTCAACACATTTTAATGAGGCTGACAATCAACTACGCGTCCGCTTTTAATTAATGAACCAGCGGCTGATTTCAAACCATCTCATTTTAACGGGTGCTGTTTCTTAATCATCATGGTCATAGACTTAAGGGTCTCATGACAATAATCATACTAGTTGATATGACCTGAAGTTGGGTTGAAGTGCAGTCCCAACTTTTTGATTTGGGGAACTAGATTCAGGTTGGTATCCTTAAGTTTTTTGCCTGACTGTACTAATGAATGGAAAGGCACAAGACAAACCTGCTTTGCTTATTGATGTTAAATATAACTAGTGGTTTAAATCATTTAAAACCAGGGCAATAAAGGTGATCATCATTTTCCGTGCATTCTACTCTATGAAATCAACATGCAAAATGATTTTGTTTCCATCTATCGAAACCAGCTGATAGTCCTAGTGTCTTAAAGAATCCTTACGTGGTGTGCTACGCCTGACCTGGGTACACCGAAACTGGAGCTTGAGTTAGCCTGGCTAGCAAATCAGTTTTGAGTGCGCAGAGATGAACGGAGTGACCCAGGCTAAAATGAGGGGACTGGTGAGTAATGCGTTTTCTATCTGCTCGTCAACAGGCCCTCAGAACGGCTGGAACGACCCTCCTACCCTGACCAGAGATTCGAGGAAGAAGAAGGTAAGAACTGTCGCACGACAGCCATTTACATTGTCATGCTGGAATTGTGGACCGGGAGTCTTAAGTTCTTCTGGACCCAGGAGCAGGGAGCACGCAAACAAACTCACCCTCTCCACACTTACAGGTCCCTGAGAACTACACTCCGCCAACCCCCATCACCGCCCCCATCTTTTCTCCTCTGGGTGCCGTGGACCCTCAGGCCCAGCAGCCCCCCACCAGGCCACCCCAGGCCATGGCCCCAGAACAGACACCTTACCAGGGCATGCAGCAGCAGATGCCCCCCCCAACCTTGAACCCAGGGCTGCTGAGGACGCGTGGGGGCAGTGTGGAGGGAGCACCCGGTGCCCCTATCGGAGAAGTCATACAGGTGCTAGTTCACACATGAACGTAATGAAGTGTATAGTTGATTGTGTAGTGCTTATCACCTGTTGTATTGGCCCCAAAGCGCTTCCATTTAGGAGGTGGTACCATTTTATTTTTAACATCCACATTTTCGTAAGTGCTCAGAAACCCAATTGTTTACTCAACAGTCGATGCAATCTATCCCCGCTGAGAAGATCACAAAGAAGCCCATCCCAGCAGAACACCTCGTCCTGAAGAACACTTTTGAGGCCCTCATCCAGAAGTGCTTGGCTGCTGCCACAGACCCTGTGAGTACAGAATTTCTGAGTCCAGTATAATGGCAGCCTAGACTAATTGTTCTGCTATTTTAATAGCTCTTTAATGATTTGATGAATTTTGTATGTGCATTTGCTTTAATAACCTTTTTTTGTTTTTCAGTTGCTAATCAAATTATATATAATTAATTATAATATATAATATATATATTTTTTCAACTGGAAACATTTTACTGAACTGAACTTATTGGAGCTAGTTCATTGTTTTTCTTTTGAATATTTTTATTTAAAATCTGCGCTGAGGTTTCACCTATTATCTGGAGACCTACGAAGGACTCAAATGAAGGACATTCAGATCTACTCAGGAGTATTTGGTTATAGTTTTGGGGCGGATTGAACAATTCTGTTATTGATGAGCACGGGGAAGGATTTGTGCGTGACTGAGGAGGACGGGTTGTGACTGGGTCGGCAGCTTGGGGAAGTTGTGGCTAGATGGCTGAGATGGCAAGGTGCTGGTGAGACCAGGAGCTGGGTGGGCTGTGCTGCTTCTCTGCCTCCAGAGGACCAGCTCGTCTCCCTGGTTGAACACATTGGTCCTCACTCTGCTCATGTCACGTTCATCTTGATGATTGAACTACAGAAAACCTTCCGCTCTGTCAGAAAGACCGATTCTCTTGTAGTCGTTGTACTTTATTTAGCTTTTTCCAGCGCTTTGTGAATAAGAAGTTGGATACATGATTGGTATTATTAATCATTCAAATAAAAACAATTGCTCAGCTTAGCGTGGTTGATTTACGGGCGTTCATACTTCTTACTGTCTCCTCACAGCAAACCAAGAGGAAGCTCGACGAAGCCCACAAGCGCCTGGAGGCCCTCTACGACAAGCTGAGGGAGCAGGCGGTAAGTTCTGCATTCGTTCTGTTCAGAGGTCCATTTCAGAAGGTGGCGTGTCCTTTTAGAGATATGTATTCGCACCACTAATCTCCCCCTTCCCGCGCGTCTCCCCGTCTTCCTCTAGCTCTCCCCCGCCATAGTCGGAGGCCTGCACAACATGGCGCAGTGTATCGACGCCCGTTCCTACGCGGAGAGCCTGAACATCCACACGCACATAGTTAGCAGCAGCAACTTCAGCGAGACGTCTGCCTTCATGCCCGTGCTGAAGGTGGTGCTGACCCAGGCCAACAAGCTGGGCGTCTGAACCCTCGCCCACCAGAGTCTGGGGCCCAATGAAAAATGTGTGGTAAGAGATCCGGAAGTAAAACGTAGTGGGGAGTCAATTCGGCTCCCCGTGTAGTTGTTCGACTTCCCGTAGAGTCACGCGATTGTGCGACGTCACCGCTCGATCTTTCTTACTTTGAATCCGAACCCGGAGACCCCTCCCACCTTCTACAACTCAAACAAGCCACGCCTCCGCCAGTATCTTTACGGCACATTCTAATCACGCTGAACTTTGGACCAATATGTATTAATATTGACAGTCTTGTTTTAACTGTGTTAAAAGGAAAACCACTTCGGTTTTAGGATCTTTTATGTTTTTTTCATTCTTTTTTTTTATTGTCTTTTATTCCCCTCCATTCTGTTTTAATTTCATTGTTGTGGTTTTCCGACAGAGCCTTGTGCAATTGGGGATGTGCCCTTTTTAACCAGAGGCTGTCAGTTAAGACCCAGGTGAAATGCATGCTAAGACCTTATGCCTGGACTCATCAAACTGTTATAATTGGCTATTTTTTATGTCAGAAAATGAACGTCTTATTTATTTGTCATCATACCATCATGACGTTCATCCAATACCATTTTTATGTTCTTCTCGGTTTTTGTCATCAGTATGATTCAGTCTATTGGTCACTTTATGTTGGTAAGAAAAATACTTTTTCAATCGACAACATGCAATATTTTCAATAAATAGTATTTATTTACAACACGCTGCGTAATAGTTTTTTAATATCCTAAGCTTTGAGATGTTGATTTTTATATACAGCTTAGATGTCATGTTTTAATAGACTTTGCCATTACAAATACTGTCAAATGATTTGCTAGTGGGCTTTGAAATAATCTCATGTCCTCAGGATACTGTCTGATCGCAGTGTGATTGTGAACTGAAAAGGATATGCCATATATGTTATTTCACTGTATGGATCCATCATCAGCCTTTTTAGTATCTTAAATTTGTAATGGATTTTTTAATGTAATTAAACATGTAAACAAAATAAAGATGATAATTATTTGCATTCATTACAATTTGTGCCTGCCCTCATATCAACTAGGTGGAATATGCATCTATTAAAAAGTTCAGTCAAACATCCATGTTTACCGACAGTTCTATTGCAAATCAGAATTGTACAAGATAAGTTATCTTAACATGCTTTATGCCTAGCGGGTCCGTTCTCTACATGTTTCTATATTATCAGCATCTCAGCTGCAGCTCCTGTGACCGCATGGGCTTGAATGCTATGACTGCCTGCTTCTCTTTAAATGACATGACTGCCTGCTTCTCTTTACTGACATAAATTACAGCAGAGGTAGGCAATAAGCACAGTATGTGCTTTCAGCAACAAAAAAAAAATACTTTTCCGCTACACCTTTTATGTAATTCATTGTTTTTAATTGGGGTAACTTCGTTGTAGCCTTTCCCCATTGATACAAAACGTCCCCAAATTAAGCTTTACAGCCGGTGAGCTGGTGAGCATTCCAGATGCTGGCGTTCATTAGAACCGCGAGACTTCGGGCGGGGATCCGAGGAAAAGAGTAGTGCTACAATGGGGCAGCCGGCGGTATCGGAATAGTTTGGAAAAAATGTATACTCATGGCTACCTTGGTATCCCGTTTTTCGTTATGTTGTAAGTCTTGTCTTTGTGAGACAAATAACTTATCTTGTGTAGCGTGTTTGTACAACCTCTGGAAATAAGCATTCAAACAGTCAGTGCTGAAAGCAGGTCCCCGCGTGGAATGCATCCCACATGGCCAACCAAAGGTCTCGAACCCAACACCTTTGGCTCTGAATATCCCCTAAGGAGGGGTGAGTAGTGACCCTAACAAAGTCGTTATGTATAACGGAACGAAGGATTGTCTGCGTGTCCGGCATATACTTTTGCCTCCCCAAAAAACGAATAGAGCCGAACCTGTAAGATTACACACCATCTGTTTAGGAGACAGTTATTGTGTCGGGCAGAGCTCTCAGGTTTTATCACAAGTTTGGAGTGAGATTATCTGTTAGGGAAGGAGCCACTCAAATATTTCAGCAAATAAATAAAAAGAAATGTGGTCCCAAACGAGCCAACTGAATTCAGCAGTTCATCTGATCTTGCTCATCAACTTCCACTGCGCGTCGATGAAGCGAGTAGCCTTGTGACGAAGGCGCATGCGGTATCACGTAATTTAACTGAAAGTAAATAATTCTAATTTCTGATTGGCTGGTAGGTGGCAATTAACTCTAACTCGAGACAATCCCCAGAGAACTTAACTCCGTATGCCCGCGCAACCTACATTAATTGTATATAGCGGGACAAGTTATCCCTTACATAAGAAATACAAGGTGGGGCGTGTGAACTGGTAGAAATTCGTGTATCTCTCGGTGAATGCGTGAGATTTGAGGGAATTAAGGGTACTGACTGTAATCCCTCCGACAGTAATCCATCCGATTTCATAACTAAAAAGGCGCTCTCATCAGTTAGGTGTTATTCAGGTCAGCTAAAACACCTTGTTGAATTTCGTGTGTTTCCAGTGAGATGGTTGAATATAATGACCTTTTAAAATTGATGCCTTTTAGAGGCATCAAGTACCCCCAACATCAGAAATAGTAGGCATTTCAACTACATGGAGGACTGACAAAATAAACAAGTCATTTAAGATGATCATTTGAATCTACAACTACATAGAAAGTTGTAATTGAGGGATATGTTTCTGTCATTTGTTGTTTTCCATGTCCATTAAAAATGTATGTTCTGGTTGCAGCCTCTGCTGTCTCCATGGTGACTGGCTTGTAGGTTTGCTGGGGCACATTGGCTGGGCAACCACTTTTCATATTTAGTCACTTTCAGGCCCATCTATTTTTTTTTAAATAGATTTTTTTAAAAGGGTGATATGAATTATTTAATTTCTTTAAAAACCTGTGCCTTGTTTTATCATGTCAACAGTGAACAAACGTGTCAAACCTCTGTACTGAGTATGTGCTTCCTGGTTCCTACTGCGCTTCCCTAGTACTACTGTGGAACTCATTCTTCACCTCCAATGGATGCTGTCTCAATTACATTCACCTGGCAGGTGGACAGCCCACCGCAAGGAGGTAAACAACCATACTACTAGAACATCAGCCCCCACGACAAGCGCTGGGTCACATGTGAGTTTACCAATGACCTCTTTGAATGCATTTATAACTCACTTTATAACATCACTTATTGTGTCTGATTTGTCATATTTAAATGAAAATAAATGGACTAGAATAGTATGTAATGCATGCATACTATCCCCTGTCCACAACCATTTACACTACAATTGAAAAGTTTGGGGTCACTTACAAATGTCCTTGTTTTCTATGAAAACATACATTAAATTAAAGTTGCAAGCAGTAATGCAGTGACCAAGCAGAACATGGCTATCAACCCGAGCGTCCGTGGCGATTTACCCGGTCATGTGAATAGTGGTGATTGACCCGGTCATGTGAATAGTGGTGATTGACCCGGTCATGTGAATAGTGGTGATTGACCCGGTCATGTGAATAGTGGTGATTGACCCGGTCATGTGAATAGTGGTGATTGACCCGGTCATGTGAATAGTGGTGATTGACCCGGTCATGTGAATAGTGGTGATTGACCCGGTCATGTGAATAGTGGTGATT